>JAVGWX010000025.1:4478746-4663746 GCA_036924085.1 Ariolimax columbianus
CATCGTTTAAACAATATCACCACCACCAACAAAATCATCAATGTAACAATACCACCACCACCGCCAACAAGATAACTAACTAATGCCCACCCTTACATCAAGTTTACTGCACCCTGACAGGCCTAACAAACCCGTTAGTTCTACAACTACAAGTATCATGTATCTCCACATAGGCAAGCCTTTTTATCATTACAAAATTGCGCACCGGGAATGTAGGCCGAGTTCGATCCCAAATATTTTTAGGTGCAATTAACTTCTTGACCTTGCTTTCATCACCCGACCACAATTCGGATTTTGTCCTACATCCAGTTATCCCTTTGTCCTAGATCCAGTTATCCGCTGAAGCAGAAAGGATATGGCGATTCAACACTTTTTTGACTTGGGGCTGCCCAGCTGTAGGCGGGCGTCAGTTGAATAATGACACCTGGAAGAGTCTCCTGTTATCGAAGACGACTCGTGACGCCATTACCGTCGCCAAATGACAAGAGCGCTTAACCCGTGGACTGGCGTTTAAGTGACAGGAAACGGCCTCAGTGATCACTTAAATGCACATCTTTTTACTGATGGCTAAGCAATAATAGCAAACTCAGAAAATAACAAAAAGCTGCAGTAATATGTCAACACTATTAATGAGGCCTGTACGGATTACGGTATGAAAATCAACAAAGAGAAAATCGAAGTTATGACGATTGGAAGAATATAAATGTATAGTTGTCCATCACAACTGATGAAGACCATTCTCTTTGTTCAGCCGTGTGGACAGTCGTATCTCTTGCTGTGTCCATCCATCACAAGTGATGAAGACCATTCTCTTTGTTCAACCGTGTGGACAGTCGTATCTCTTGCTGTGTCCATCCATCACAAGTGCTGAAGACCACTCTCTTTGTTCAGCCGTGTGGACAGTCGAATCTCTTGCTGTGTCCATCCATCACAAGTGATGAAGATCACTCTCTTTGTTCACCGTGTGGACAGTCGTATCTCTTGCTGTGTCCATCCATCACAAGTGATGAAGACCACTCTCTTTGTTCAGCCGTGTGGACAGTCGTATCTCTTGCTGTGTCCATCCATCACAAGTGATGAAGACCACTCTCTTTGTTTAGCCGTGTGGACAGTCGTATCTCTTGCTGTGTCCATCCATCACAAGTGATGAAGACCACTCTCTTTGTTTAGCCGTGTGGACAGTCGTATCTCTTGCTGTGTCCATCCATCACAAGTGATGAAGATCACTCTCTTTGTTCAGCCGTGTGGACAGTCGTATCTCTTGCTATGTCCATCTGTCACAAGTGATGAAGACCACTCTCTTTGTCCAGCCGTGTGGACAGTCGTATCTCTTGCTGTGTCCATCCATCATAAGTGATGAAGACCACTTTCTTTGTTCAGCCGTGTGGACAGTCGTATCTCTTGCTGTGTCCATCTGTCACAAGTGAGGAAGACCACTCTCTTTGTCCAGCCGTGTGGACAGTCGTATCTCTTGATATGTCCATCCATCACAAGTGATGAAGACCACTCTCTTTGTTTAGCCGTGTGGACAGTCGTATCTCTTGCTGTGTCCATCCATCACAAGTGAAGAAGACCACTCTCTTTGTTCAGCCGTGTGGACAGTCGTATCTCTTGCTGTGTCCATCCATCACAAGTGATGAAGACCACTCGTTTTGTTTAGCCGCGTGGACAGTCGTATCTCTTGCTGTGTCCATCCATCACAAGTGATGAAGACCACTCTCTTTGTTCAGCCGTGTGGACAGTCGAATCTCTTGCTGTGTCCATCCATCACAAGTGATGAAGACCACTCTCTTTGTCCAGCCGTGTGGACAGTCGTATCTCTTGCTGTGTCCATCCATCACAAGTGATGAAGACCACTCTCTTTGTTCAGCCGTGAGGACAGTCGTATCTCTTGCTGTGTCCATCCATCACAAGTGATGAAGACCACTCTCTTTGTTCAGCCGTGTGGACAGTCGTATCTCTTGCTGTGTCCATCCATCACAAGTGATGAAGACCACTCTCTTTGTCCAGCCGTGTGGACAGTCGTATCTCTTGCTGTGTCCATCCATCACAAGTGATGAAGACCACTCTCTTTGTTCAGCCGTGTGGACAGTCGTATCTCTTGCTGTGTCCGCTGAAATGGGTGACTTGCGCGGTGATTTGGATTAAAGTGAGGAAGAAACTGCGCCTTTTGTCAACCTCACTCACAGAGCCTAAGCTACCTTTTGCCAGTGGCAAGACATTCATCGAGACGACTGGAGATAGCATAGGATGCAGATTTTGCCTCAGGGTTACCACCGAAGCCTTTCCGTAAACATGTAACCCGCAGGGTAGAAAGGTGGGAAGGCATCTAACGCAGTTTGTCGTGCCTTTTCGATAACCACAAGAGGTCGTATGGACAACACTCAGCGTGTATTGGTCTGGCATCTCTCCCCATCTGTATTCAGCTCATCATAGTAGCATCTAAAATTCCCACACGCCAAATTCGTGAAGGTGAACCGGCAGAACTAACCCGTGAAATACGACACAGGTATAAGCGTAGCGCCATTCAGCCGGCGTCCAGACCAGGATAAACGGATGGAAGAAATCACAAAAAAAAGAACGAAATAACAAGTCCAGACGGAAAACAACTCCACGTTTCCGTGAACACAAGTGTAAGTCGTTGACTAGTGTGAATTCCAGGCAAATCCGTGGTCTGGTGGCATCCATAATGATCCAAAACAGTAGAGAAATGTAGACTCGCAGCAAGAATAGAAATAGAAACAACAATATTCATTCAAGTAAAACAGGTGAAAGATTTCCCTGGGTAGCATAATCTCAGTTGATGGAAAATGAGACACCGAAATCCAAAACAGATGTAATAAAGCAAATCAAATCATTGGGCAAATGTTTCCTGAAATTACAATGTAAACACGTGACAATGGATACAAAATGAACACTTTACAACACGATATTCCTGCCCACATTGTGCTATCAGTGCAAGGATTGGACATTAACAAACAAAGATAAAAGAAACATCGTAACAAAAGAGCAAATGCCTGCGCAGAATGTTTGGAGTAACAAGATTGGATAGAATCAGAAACAAAGATATTAGTAGATAAGTAGGTACAGCACCAGTGCTAGACCTCATCAAGAGACAGCAAACCAAATGATTCGGGCACGTGACACGACAAACACCAGATAGTATCCCCCAGAAAGCAATACCATACAGATACAATTGATAAAAAGCCAAGGACCAACCACGCAAAAGGTGAATAGCAGAAATTACAGAAGCAGTAAAGCTCCCCGTGTACGAAGCACATACTAGTGCCCGGACAAGAAACCTCTTCATAACCTGACACTAAAAGACACAAACACATACTAGGGCCCGGTCTAGAAACCTCTTCATAACCTGACGCTGAAAGACACAATCACATACTAGGGCCCGGTCTAGAAACCTCTTCATAACCTGACGCTGAAAGGGACAAGCTTAAAAAAAAGGCGAGAAGAAAAAATATTGGCATTTCCTGTTTAGAAATCGAGACATGTTTGAGGCCGGCGATGGAGGTGTACGACTCGATAGCAAAAACCCGTCACTGAATTATAGAAACCTTGTGTTGACCAGTCCCTTTCTTCGTCAGCCTTCATTGCTCCAGAAAAATCAACCAATCAATCAAAGCCGTCACTCCTCTCAGTGCATAGTCCATCGACAACATCCCACCAGCGTACACGGTCCTGGGTTCCTCTCCCATAGTCCATCGACAACATCTCGCCAGCATACCCGGTCCTGGGCGCCTCTCCCATAGTCCATCGACAACATCTCGCCAGCATACACGGTCCTGGGCGCCTCTCCCATAGTCCATCGACAACATCTCGCCAGCATACACGGTCCTGGGCGCCTCTCCCATAGTCCATCGACAGCATCCCGCCAGCGTACACTGTCCTGGACTCCTCTCTCATAGTCCATCGACATCTTGCCATCATACACGGTCCTGGACTCCTCTCTCATAGTCCATCGACATCTCGCCATCATACACGGTCCTGGACTCCTCTCTCATAGTCCATCGACATCTCGCCATCATACACGGTCCTGGACTCCTCTCTCATAGTCCATCGACATCTCGCCAGCATACACGGTCCTGGACTCCTCTCTCATAGTCCATCGACATCTCGCCATCATACACGGTCCTGGACTCCTCTCTCATAGTCCATCGACATCTCGCCAGCATACACGGTCCTGGACTCCTCTCTCATAGTCCATCGACATCTCGCCATCATACACGGTCCTGGACTCCTCTCTCATAGTCCATCGACATCTCGCCAGCATACACGGTCCTGGACTCCTCTCTCATAGTCCATCGACATCCCACCAGCGTACACGGTCCTGGGCGCCTCTCTCAGTTCATCGATAACATCTCGCCAGTGTACACTGTCCTGGGCGCCTCTCTCATAGACCATTGACAACATCTTGCCAGCGTACACTGTCCAGGGTTCTTCTCGGTGCATAGTCCATCGACAACATCTCGTCAGCGTACACTGTCCAGGGTTCTTCTCGGTGCATAGTCCTTCAACAACATCTCGCCAGCGTGGACGGTCCTGGACTCCTCTCTCATAGTCCTTCGACAACATCTCGCCAGCGTACACGGTCCTGGGCGCCTCTCTCACTCCATCGACATTATCTCTCCAGCGTACACGGTCCTGGGCGCATCTCTCACTCCATCGACATTATCTCTCCAGCGTACACTGTCCTGGGCGCCTCTCTCAGTCCATCGACAACATCTCTCCAGCGTACCCTGTCCTGTGCTGCTCCCCCCGCCTCTCTCCAGCGTACCCTGTCCTGTGCTGCTCCCCCCGCCTCTCTCAGTCCATCGACAACATCTCTCCAGCGTACCCTGTCCTGTGCTGCTCCCCCCGCCTCTCTCCAGCGTACCCTGTCCTGTGCTGCTCCCCCCGCCTCTCTCCAGCGTACCCTGTCCTGTGCTGCTTCCCCCGCCTCTCTCACTCCATCAACATCTCTCCAGCGTACCCTGTCCTGTGCTGCTTCCCCCGCCTCTCTCACTCCATCGACAACATCTCTCCAGCGTACCCTGTCCTGTGCTGCTTCCCCCGCCTCTCTCACTCCATCGACAACATCTCTCCAGCGTACCCTGTCCTGTGCTGCTTCCCCCGCGTCTCTCACTCCATCGACAACATCTCTCCAGCGTACCCTGTCCTGTGCTGCTTCCCCCGCCTCTCTCACTCCATCGACAACATCTCTCCAGCGTACCCTGTCCTGTGCTGCTTCCCCCGCCTCTCTCACTCCATCGACAACATCTCTCCAGCGTACCCTGTCCTGTGCTGCTTCCCCCGCCTCTCTCACTCCATCGACAACATCTCTCCAGCGTACCCTGTCCTGTGCTGCTTCCCCCGCCTCTCTCACTCCATCGACAACATCTCTCCAGCGTACCCTGTCCTGTGCTGCTTCCCCCGCCTCTCTCACTCCATCGACAACATCTCTCCAGCGTACCCTGTCCTGTGCTGCTTCCCCCGCCTCTCTCACTCCATCGACAACATCTCTCCAGCGTACCCTGTCCTGTGCTGCTTCCCCCGCCTCTCTCACTCCATCGACAACATCTCCCCAGCGTACCCTGTCCTGTGCTGCTTCCCCCGCCTCTCTCACTCCATCGACAACATCTCCCCAGCGTACCCTGTCCTGTGCTGCTTCCCCCGACTCTCCCCTGGTCTCATTATTTAATTTTAGTTCCTTCTTACATTCTCTTCTCCGCGTATTTGTTGGTCTACCTCTCTCTCTGTTTTCCCCTGAGGATTCCATGTAAGATCCTGTCTGGCTATGTTAGACTGTGCCTAATGCAGCGTATGTCCTATTCAGCCAAATTTTCGTCGCTCAATTTGTTGTTCCAGTGGCTGTTGTTGGCTCCTTTCCCACAAGTCTTCATCCCTCACCATGTCCTGCCACTTTGTGTCAGTTATCCTTTCCGTTAATCTGTTAACGAAGGACTGGAGTCTTTGTTTAATGACCTGATCTTGGTCGTTCTTCGTGTCTCCACTCCAGACAGCAACATTTGCGTTGAATATTCTAATTTTGGTGGGAATTGTGATATCTCTGGATCCCCATATAATGTTTAGTGTCAGGAATGTCCCTCGGGCCTTTCCAATTCCTATCTTTACATCTGAGTTAGCTAGTTAGCTAGTTAGTTAGTTAGTTAGGTAGTTAGTTAGTTAGCTAGTTAGCTAGTTAGTTAATTAGTTAGTTAGTTAGCTAGTTAGTTAATTAGTTAGCTAGTTAGCTAGTTAGTTAATTAGTTAGTTAGTTAGCTAGTTAGTTAATTAGTTAGCTATTTAGCTAGTTAGTTAGTTAGCTAGTTAGTTAATTAGTTAGCTAGTTAGTTAGCTAGTTAGCTAGTTAGTTAGTTAGTTAGCTAGTTAGCTAGTTAGCTAGTCAGTTAGTTAATTAGCTAGTTAGCTAGTTAGCTAGTTAATTAGCTAGTTAACTAGTTAGCTAGTTAGTTAATTAGTTAGTTAGTTAGCTAGTTAGTTAATTAGTTAGTTAGTTAGCTAGTTAGTTAATTAGTTAGTTAGCTAGTTAGTTAATTAGTTAGCTAGTTAGCTAGTTAGTTAATTAGTTAGTTAGTTAGCTAGTTAGTTAATTAGTTAGCTAGTTAGCTAGTTAGTTAATTAGTTAGTTAGTTAGCTAGTTAATTAATTAGTTAGTTTGTTAGTTAATTGAGGCGGTAATGTTTTTTTCAGACCGCAATGGCTCCCGGGTCGACCCAGCCTTAAATGGGTACCGGTTCAGTCCGGGAAGTAAAAGCAGCGAGGGAGAGGAGATGTCTACCGCCCTCATATAGCCGAGTCTTTGAAATGTGAGATCGCTAACACCTCACACCCCTACGGCAGTAATGCTATGTGATACTTTACTTTTACCTTAGTTAATTAGTCAGTTAGCTAGTGAATTTGTTTGTTAGTTCGTTAGCTAGTTACTTTGTTAGCTAGTTAGTAAGTTATTTAGAAAAACCACCTGGTGTGTCTATCGTGCTGCCTAAATAGGTCAAGGTATCCACTTCCTCCAACTGCTCTCCCTCCAGCATGATTGGTTCTTTGCTGATAGTGTTGAGTTTAAGCAGCTTGGTTTTCTCCATGTTGATATTCAGTCCCAGTTTGGCAGATTGTTCTTTCACCCTATCAAGTTTCTCTTGTATTTGACTATAACTGTGTGACAAAAGTACCAGATCATCTGCGTAGTTCAGGTCCTCGAATTGTGCCAAAAGTGTCCACTGAATACCCACTTTTTTCTCTTCTTCTTCTTTGTTCGTTCTCAATCTCCCGCTACCAAGCCCTGAACGTTCTCAATCTCCCCCTACCAAGCCCTGAACGTTCTAAATCTCCCCATACCAAGCCCTGAACGTTCTCAATCTCCCCCTACCAAGCCCTGAACGTTCTCAATCTCCCCCTACTAAGCCCTGAACGTTCTCAATCTTCCCCTACCAAGTCCTGAAACAAAACTTTGCAAGTAGTAGGATGTAGTCCAGAGAACAGAATGTGTTGTGTCGTGGTTTACAGCTTGACTGAGATATTTGCACCTTTCGGACCAACACATTCGACTTCAGCAAGCATTTTTGAGTACTGGGTTGCCCTCCCTCTTCGATCCCTTCTACTTAGCCAGTCTGCTCTGTTGCAGCCTGTTATCCAAGATCACCGCGTGGAGGTGTAGAAGGGTCTTGGCAGCTGGCTTTTTCCTTTGATTGATGTCTTTCCAAGGGAAAGGTGACACCAATACATTTAGAACATGGCAGCATGCTGCAGAAGCTGCCGGATCGGTAGATCAATGCTTAATCTGTTCTGACAGAGAAGGATGGCGTAGAGTTGTGAGGATGTCTTCATGTGTGCCCCAACGACCTCATCGGTTACGGGATGACCTGACCTGACCTAACCAATCTGTTCGCCTGTCTGGAGTTCCCTCCTAGATCAACTGCTAATCAACGCTAAGGGCCTGGTCTGTCCTGCCACAACACTCAGCTTAGGTTGCATTTCCTAACTCTAGGATAAGTCATTGTGTCCTTCCACATGCTCCCCTCCGTTGGTTGTCAGGTTTGGATAAGGCCGACAAACTTTCAGAGATGCCAGAACAGATTGTACCGACTACTAATGCACATAATCTCTGCCATATCTGAGAAGACCTAACAAGATACACAAGTATCTTATCTGCAAGGCTTCATGTAGTTTGAAATCAGAGTTCTCCTTCTCCTAGATGAGCTACCTTCCTAGGTTTCGAGCCCTATCTACCTAAGACTACTGGTTTTAAGGCTCTAGTTGCTTCTCTTTCGCCCCTTCTCTAGTTATTGAAAACAGTTATGCCGCTAGGAGGCCAGGAGATGGACTTTGTTGTAAGGCTATTTGATGCGCACGCCATGGGAGCATTTGGTTGGTGTTGAGAGTTTATCCTCAAGGCATTCCTCGGCTATGCTAACCTTTAGAACCTTGCCTGATTTAATTACTTGTGTCGTCGGTAGACAAACAAATATTCTTCTTCTTCTTCTTCTTCTTCTTCTTCTTCTTCTACTTCTCCTCCTCCTCCTCCTCCTTCTTCTTCTTCTTCTTCTTCTTCTTCTTCTTCTTCTTCTTCTTCTTCTTCTTCTTCTTCTTCTTCTTCTTCTTCTTCTTCGTTTGTTCTCAAACTCGAGCTACCAAGCCCTGAAAAAGGCTTTGCAATCAGCAGGATGTTGTCTAGAGAACAAAATGCTTTGTGTCGTCATTTACAACTTGACTGCAATATTTGCACTTTTTGGTCCGACACATCCGACTTCAGCAGGCCTTTACCTTCTCTCATCAATCCCTTCTACTTAGCCAGTCTGCTCTGTTGCAGCCTGTTATCCAGGATCACCGCGTGGACGTGTAGAAGGGTCTTATCAGCTCTGGTATGCTGGCTCTGTCGCTAGCAGTCAGCTCTGGTATGCTGGCTCTGATGCTAGCAGTCAGCTCTGGTATGCTGGCTCTGATGCTAGCAGTCAGCTCTGGTAGGCTGACTCTGATGCTACCATTCAGCTCTGGTATGCTGGCTCTGTCGCTAGCAGTCAGCTCTGGTATGCTGGCCCTGATGCTACCAGTCAGCTCTGGTATGCTGGCCCTGATGCTACCAGTCAGCTCTGGTATGCTGGCCATGATGATATTTCTACCTTCTACTTCTTCTTCTTCGTCAATCAACTGTTGCTATGCTTCTAGACTTCGTTTCAGTTCTTCGCGTCCCCCACAGCTTGTCAAGCATCCGTCTGTACAAGTAGGGCAGTTCTGCAGGATGTGGTCTGGCGCTTGATTGGATGATCCACAATCGCACGTGGTAGTGTCTCTGAGATCCACTCTGTAGATGTTGGCCTTGAGTCTGAGTCTTACGATCTTTGTCTGCCCATCTCTGTCAAGTCTGTCTATCCTGTCATTTTCCGGCTTATATTCTTTGTGCTGATCTCTTCATTCCGTCCTCTTGAAGCATTTTATGAGTCTTTGCTTCTTTATAGCACTGTGAATGTCAAGTCTGCTTGCCGCTTCTTGAGACTTTCGCGATCTCGTCTGTCTTCTCGTCTGCAAGGAGGCCACAGTGGACCAAAGTGCATTATGGGACTAAATCTGTTGATTAGAACAGCAACTTACTTAATTACTTAGTCGCTCCTCTTCTACCTTGAGGCGTAGAGGTTTGCCAAAGAGAACGCCACACTGCTCTATCCGCCGTCTTTTTCCTGGCCTCTTTCCAATCCAGCCCTCTATCACTTAGGGACTGTCGTATGTTGTCTTCCCAAAGTACTTTGGGACGTCCTCGGGGTCTGCGTCCTTGACTTTTGATCTCCCATGACCGCTTTGGTATCCGATCTTCTTCCATTCTACAGACATGGCCAAACCACTGTAGTTGGGACTGCTCCACTCGTGTCTGCAGGGGTTGAACTTCAAGATTGCTACGTATTGTCTGGTTACGGATCTTGTCCTTTTTCGTCACCTGAACCGCCTTTCTTAGGTACCTCATTTCTGAAGTTTGTAATTGCCTTTCTTGGGCTGTCATCATTGCCCATGATTCACATCCATATGTCAGGACTGGCACATAGGTCGAGCGGTATACATCCATCTTTGTTTTCCTGCTTATTTCTCTTCTACTGAGGAAACCTCTGTTTATTGCATGGAACAGTCTACCTGCTGCTGCCCTTCGTGCAGTTAACTCCTCTTTGATTCCTCCCCTGCTGTCTATTACCAGCCAGCGGATGTTATATTTATCTTGTGTGGGGCTTGAGATGATGGCTTGGAGTACGCCCCTGGAGGCTGTTAGAATGACAGTTTTTCTTGTAGTTGTGTTTTGACTGATAAGGGACGTGTTCAAATGAAACCGGACCTAACTGCAACAAGTGAACATACGTACGATGCGCATGATGACGTTACTTCTTGTGTAAAAAGCACATACCAACTGTCAAGTTAAAAAAATTGCATTATCCACCGACTCAAAGTTTCCTCAGCAGACCGTTGAAAACATCGTTGTCCAGTTCTTCATTGTTGTCTTCGACACACTTTTGTCACCATACACTGCCTGCATCCTGCGATGAATGTCAACTGGTTGACATCCTTCAGCTGTTAGAAACCGGATCACCGCTCGCTGATCAACTCTGGACGGATTCCGCATCACACCCACCATGTTTTCAATGGTCTGGTTAAAAAAACTGTGAGTCGGAGGATTATGAAATTTATGAAAACTTGACGGTTGGTATGTGCTGTTTACACCAGAAGTGACGTCCTCATGCGCATCGCACGTATGTTCACTTCTTTAAACATCGAAGACGGGTGGGCTCACAGGCGCAAAATAAAAACATAGTGAAATGCACACCGTCTGGTGGGAATAGAGAAATAATAGCGGACGCAAAAACGCATTAGCACCGTAGCGAACACAATCTCGAAGGTAACCATAACAACTACTAACATTTTCAACTCCCCCTAGCTGGCACCAAAATAAGAGCGGTATTCAACAACAGCAGCATGCCACTAATCCAGTCCCCACTGCGGCTCCTGCGAACCATGCGGCTCGGTGACCAACTGCTAGTGACTATTCTGTGTTGTAACGTTGTCTATCTCGTGTACCATGTGAACATGGCCTACCTGGCGCCGGTTGAAGGTCAGTGCTACTTTAACTTCGCTTCATCGCCGGAATCAAACTAGATTCTCTTACTCTCGTAATTAATATGCTAATTTAACTTTCTATCACTCACATCATGACAGAAAAAGACGCCACAGAAGACACCAGACTACGTGCGGACATCGACTCGGTAGTTCTACCAGCGCTCTGATATGGTAGCCAAACCTGGTCTCTAACAAAAGGAGCAAAGCACCAACTGAGAACAGCACACGCATTTCTTGAAAGATTCCTCGTGGGCATAACACTCAAACAACAGCGGCAGAGCGAACTACACAATAGCGACATCCGGAGAATGTCACACATCAAGGATGTCCTACAGTACGTCAACCATTCGAAACACTGCTGGGCTGGTCATATATCCAGAAGACATGACGAAAGATGGAGTACCATAACCACCATGTGGTACCCGCACGACAAAAAGAGTCCTTGGGGACGACCCCCAACTCGCTGGCGAGATTCACTAGACAAGCACACACGGCCCCATAACAAACAGAGTACTATCCTCCTGGACGATACGCGCCCGCTACAGAAGCGACTGGAACCTGGGTTTGTACCCGCTCAAATGTGACCACCCCTTGACGAAGGACGGGTCGATCTTTAAACTAATCACCTGCACTCACATGCACTCACATATACGCACCTGTACGCACGTGTACCTTCTATCCCTAAATCATTAGCACGCTCATGTACATACTTTCACCTCCCATCTTTCAGATTCAAGTACTGAACTTAACTTAACTTCATTATGCTATTTAAGAGTGCTCTACGGAGTTTCTTATTCTTCTTCTTCTTCGTACACAGTCAGACAGTAACCATTTTTTTTCGAAAAAAGCAGCCGTCATCCTGAGGCTGTCGACACTGCCATAGAGCTTGTCTAGTGTTGCCACTGGTGATGGCCACATCTGCTCTCTCTGATCCTCGTACGTCTGGCAGTTTTGCAGCAAATGCTCAGCGGTCATTTTCCCGGTACTACACGGGCATTCGCCGGTGCCACCTATCTTCAATTTGTTGAATAGGTGGTACCTGAGTCTATTGTGGCCAGTGCGAAGTCTGAAGACCACGACCTGCTCTCTTCTGTTCAACTGGTAATAGGCATCGTGGTGTAGCCAGTATGTTCGGTTTCCCATTTGGTCATGTATCTAGCTCTAATGAGCCGTTTTGACTCTTCGTATGTCATACTAGTATCCTCTACAGAGTTTGTATACAACCAGTTTATTCACTCCACGGATACTGAAAATACTGTGAGCATTCAATGGGTCTACTGCCTGGGACATGCAGGCGTCTGGGGCAACGAAAGAGCTGATGCAGTGGCGGGACGTGCTGTGATGACGAGAGACAGGGTTGAGTTGATAAGGGCAGTCATGGACAGTCTACAGAATCATGAAGAGACAGGGTAGAGTTGATAAGGGCAGTCATGTACAGTACACAGAATGATGAAGAGGCAGAGGGTCGCAGGGTGATAGATAGATTTGGGAGAGACTAGGGGAGAGGGGAGAAAGTGTGTTCTGTCTGGAAAGATCCGAAGAACATGAAATCAACACCTGACTGGGACTCTTGAGTATAAATACGCTTCGCTGGCTGCTTGGAGGGAGAACGGAGCACTTCTGGTAATGTCCACTGTGTGATGATGATGGTTCCTAGAATCAAGAATCAAGAAATGTAAGCAACTAATTTATTTTTGAATGCATTAACTGACTCTGCTTCCACTACATTCTGTGGCAACGCATTCCAAGCATTCATCACTCTTTGGCTAAAATAAAGATATTTCCTAATATTTAATCTCGATCTGCCATTAAATAATTTGTATCTATGTTTGGGACCAACAGGAAATCAGTGTTTCCACCAAGATTAGACTGTATCGTGCTCTTGTGCTAACCACCCTTCGGACACATGGACAGTCTATAGCAGGCATGTCAAGAAACTTTATCATTTCCACGTAAACTGTCTCCGCAGACTGCTCAGGATCGGTTGGCAGGACAGAGTGCCCAACTCTGAAGTTATCAGGAGGGCTAGACTCTCTGGTATCCATACGCTGCTACACAGAGCCTAGATCTGAAGTCACCAGCAGGGCTGGACTGTCTGGCATCCATACGCTGCTACACAGAGCCCAGATACGATGGATTCTCTGACATCCATACGCTGCTAAATAGAGCCCAGATCAGATGGATTCTCTAACATCCATACGCTGTTACATAGAGCCCAGATCAGATGGATTCTCAGGTATCTATCTATACGCTGCTACAGAGAGCCCAGATAAGATGGACTGGGCATGTTGTTCGCATGTCAGATGAGCGCCTTCCTTAACAACTGTTGTACGGTGAGCTCAGGAAAAGACAGCGCTCGCAGGGTGGAACAAAAGAAACGATATAAGGACACTCTAAAAGTTTATTTGAATAGTTTCTCCATTGATGTTGCTATCTAGGAGCTGCTTGCTTCGAACCGCTCAGCCTGGCGCACTGCCGTCCCACATGGTGCTAGCACCGCGGAGCAGAGGACCATCACGGAGGCGCAGGAAAAGCGAGGTGCGCGAAAGGAAAGAATGCAAGACAGCCCAACTACAAATGTTGTTCGTGTGTGCCCTACATGCATTAGAGTTTGTCATGCTCAGATCGGACTATAGTCATTTGCAGTCACATCTGAATAAACATGTCTGACGCTGTCGCCATCTTCGTTTGCGATAGACAACTAACTTACGATCTGTGCCCTTTTGTTCTTGTAAGCGGTCGTACTTTGGAGAAAAAAAACTTGTTATAGTCTACTTTATCCTTTTCATTTATTAATTTATAAACTTGTATTAAGTCATCTCGAATTCTTCTTTGTTCTAGACATTGAAGACCAGTTTTTTTTTTTTTAGTCTTTCCTCATAATTATAATTCTGAAACCTCACGATCATTTTTGTAGCTCTTCTTTGCGCCCTTTCTAGCATGCCAGCGCACCTGTACATGCGTTCACTTCTATCTCTCCTACACCTGTATGCACCTGTGCATACGTTCACTTCTATCCCTCATACACCTGTACGAGCGCATGAGCTGAAGTGGTCAGCGACTCATAGCTGACTGCTAGTGTCATGGCCAGCGAACCAGAGCTGCCAAGACCCTTCTACATCTCCATGCGGTGATCCTGGATCACAGGCTGCAGCAGGGCAGACTGGCTAAGGAGAAGGGATCGAAGAGGGAATGCTAACCCGGTACACAAAAAATACTTGCTGAAGTCGGATGTGTTGGACCGTAAGGTGCAAATATTGCAGTCATGCTGTAAACTCCGTTCTCTGGACTACATTCTGCTACTTAAGCCCTTTCAGTATTTAGTAGTGGGAGATTGAGAATGAACGAACCCAATCCACGCCATACACCTGTACGCACCTGTACATACGTTCACTTCTATATCTCATACACCTGTACGCACATGTACATACTTCTCACTTCATATGGATGACCACATCAACAGAAATCAGCAAGACAACCGAAACTAGCCACGAAACAGCCAAACTTAATGAGATCACACTGGCACCGGACCCGAACCGGCCCAACCCGTGCCCGGTAGACTCGACCACTTTGTGTGAGTTTGGTTGTCTGTCTCTGTGAGTTTGGTTGTCTGTCTCTGTGAGTTTGGTTGTCTGTCTCTGTGAGTTTGGTTGTCTGTGGGTTTGGTTGTCTGTGAGTTCGATTGTCTGTCTTTGTGAGTTTGGTTGTCTGTGAGTTTGGTTGTCTGTGAGTTCGATTGTCTGTCTTTGTGAGTTTGGTTGTCTGTGAGTTTGGTTGTCCGCGAGTTTGGTTGTCTGTGAGTTTGGTTGTCTGTGAGTTCGATTGTCTGTGTTTGTGAGTTTGGTTGTCTGTGAGTTCGATTGTCTGTCTTTGTGAGTTTGGTTGTCTGTGAGTTTGGTTGTCCGTGAGTTTGATTGTCCATGAGTCTGGTTGTCTGTGAGTTGGGTTGTCTGTGAGTTTGGTTGTCTGTGAGTTTGATTGTCCGTGAGTTTGATTGTCTGTGAGTTTGGTTGTCCCTCTCTCTGTGTTTGGTACACAGTTTCTGTGACAGTGGTTATCTGTGAGTTTAGTTGTCTGTGAGTTTGGTTGTCTATCTCTGTGAGTTTGGTTGTCTGTGAGTTTGGTTGTCTGTGAGTTTAGTTGTCTGTGAGTTTGGTTGTCTGTGAGTTTGGTTGTCTATCACTGTGAGTTTGGTTGTCAGTGAGTTTGGTTGTCAATCTCTGTGAGTTTGGTTGTCTATGAGTTTGGTTGTCTATCTCTGTGAGTTTGGTTGTCTATCTCTGTGAGTTTGGTTGTCTATCTCTGTGAGTTTGGTTGTCTATGAGTTTGGTTGTCTATCTCTGTGAGTTTGGTTGTCTATCTCTGTGAGTTTGGTTGTCTATCTCTGTGAGTTTGGTTGTCTATCTCTGTGAATTTTGTTGTCTGTGAGTTTGGTTGTCTATAAGTTTGGTTGTCTATCTCTGTGAGTTAGGTTGTCTCTGAGTTTAGTTTTCTATCTCTGTGAGTTTGGTTGTCTATCTCTGTGAGTTTGGTTGTCTATGAGTTTGGTTGTCTATCTCTGTGAGTTTGGTTGTCTATCTCTGTGAGCTTTATTGTCTATCTCTGTGAGTTTGGTTGTCTATGAGTTTGGTTGTCTATCTCTGTGAGTTTGGTTGTCTATCTCTGTGAGTTTGGTTGTCTATCTCTGTGAGTTTGGTTGTCTATCTCTGTGAGTTTGGTTGTCTATCTCTGAGAGTTTGGTTGTCTATCTCTGGGAGTTTGGTTGTCTGTGAGTTTGGTTGTCTATGAGTTTGGTTGTCTATCTCTGTGAGTTTGGTTGTCTATCTCTGTGAGTTTGGTTGTCAATGAGTTTTGTTGTCTGTGAGTTTGGTTGTCTATCTCTGTGAGTTTGGTTATCTATCTTAATGAGTTTGGTTGTCTGTGAGTTTGGTTGTCTATCTCTGTGAGTTTGGTTGTCTATCTTAATGAGTTTGGTTTTCTGTGAGTTTGGTTATCTATCTCTGTGAGTAAAGTTGTCTATCTCTGTGAGTTTGGTTGTCTATCTCTGTGAGTTTGGTTGTCTATGAGTTTGGTTGTCTATCTCTGGGAGTTTGGTTGTCTATCTCTATGAGTTTGGTTGTCTATCTCTGAGAGTTTGGTTGTCTATCTCTGGGAGTTTGGTTGTCTGTGCGTTTGGTTGTCTATCTCTGTGAGTTTGGTTGTCTTTGAGTTTGGTTGTCTATCTCTGTGAGTTTGGTTGTCTATTTCTGTGAGTTTAGTTGTCTATCTCTGTGAGTTTGGTTGTCTATCTCTGTGAGTTTGGTTGTCTATCTCTGTGAGTTTGGTTGTCTGTGAGTCTGGTTGTCTATGAGTTTGGTTGTCTATGAGTTTGGTTGTCTATGAGTTTGGTTGTCTATCTCTGTGAGTTTGGTTGTCTATCTCTGTGAGTTTGGTTGTCTGTGAGTTTGGTTGTCTATCTCTGTGAGTTTGGTTGTCTGTGAGTTTGGTTGTCTATCTCTGTGAGTTTGGTTGTCTATGAGTTTGGTTGTCTATCTATGTGAGTTTGGTTGTCTATCTCTGTGAGTTTGGTTGTCCATGAGTTTGGTTGTTTATCTCTGTGAGTTTGGTTGTCTATGAGTTTGGTTGTCTATCTCTGTAAGTTTGGTTGTCTATCTCTGTGAGTTTGGTTGTCTATGAGTTTGGTTGTCTATCTATGTGAGTTTGGTTGTCTATCTCTGTGAGTTTGGTTGTCTATGAGTTTGGTTGTCTTTCTCTGTGAGTGTGGTTGTCTATGAGTTTGGTTGTCTATCTCTGTAACTTTGATTGTCTATCTCTGTGAGTTTGGTTGTCTATGAGTTTGGTTGTCTATCTCTGTGAGTTTGGTTGTCTATCTCTGTGAGTTTGGTTATCTATCTTAATGAGTTTGGTTGTCTATCTCTGTGAGTTTGGTTGTCTATCTCTGTGAGTTTGGTTGTCTATGAGTTTAGTTGTCTATCTCTGTGAGTTTGGTTATCTATCTTAATGAGTTTGGTTGTCTGTAAGTTTGGTTGTCTATCTCTGTGAGTTTGGTTGTCTATCTCTGTGAGTTTGGTTGTCTATGAGTTTGGTTGTCTATCTCTGTGAGTTTGGTTGTCTATCTCTGTGAGTTTGGTTGTCTATCTCTGTGAGTTTGGTTGTCTATCTCTGAGAGTTTGGTTGTCTATCTCTGGGAGTTTGGTTGTCTGTGAGTTTGGTTGTCTATGAGTTTGGTAGTCTGTCTCTCTGTGTAGACAGTTTCTGAGACTGGTTTTCTGTGAGTTTGGTTGTCTGCCTTTGTGAATTTGGTTGTCTGTCTCTCTGTGTAAACAGTTTCTGTGACTGTGGTTGTCTATGAGTTTGGTTGTCTGTCTTTGTGAATTTTGTTGTCTGTCTCTATGTGTAGACAGTTTCGGTGACTGTGGTTGTCTGTGAGTTTCGTTTTCCGAGAGCTTGATTGTCTATCTCTGTGAGTTTGGTTGTCTATCTCTGTGAGTTTGGTTGACTCTCTCTGTGATCTTGGTTGTCTGTCTCTGTGAGTTTGGTTGTCTGTCTCTGTGAGTTTGGTTGACTCTCTCTGTGATCTTAGTTGTCTGTCTCTGTGAGTTTGGTTGACTCTCTCTGTGAGCTGGTTGTCTGTCTCTGTGAGTTTGGTTTTCTGTGAGTTTGGTTGTCTGTCTCTGTGAGTTTGGTTGTCTGTGAGTTTGTTTGTTTCTCTCTGTGAGTCTGGTTGTCTGTCTCTGTGAGTTTGGTTGTCTTTCTCTGTGAGTTTGGTTGTCTGTGAGTTTGATTGTCTGTGAGTTTGGTTATCTGTGAGTTTGGTTGTCTGTCTCTGTGAGTTTGGTTGTCTGTGAGTTTGGTTGTCTGTGAGTTTAGTTGTCTGTGAGTTTGGTTGTCTGTGAGTTTGGTTGTCTATCACTGTGAGTTTGGTTGTCAGTGAGTTTGGTTGTCAATCTCTGTGAGTTTGGTTGTCTATGAGTTTGGTTGTCTATCTCTGTGAGTTTGGTTGTCTATCTCTGTGAGTTTGGTTGTCTATCTCTGTGAGTTTGGTTGTCTATGAGTTTGGTTGTCTATCTCTGTGAGTTTGGTTGTTTATCTCTATGATTTGGTTGTCTATGAGTTTGGTTGTCTATCTCTGTGAGTTTGGTTGTCTATCTCTGTGAGTTTGGTTGTCTATCTCTGTGAGTTTGGTTGTCTATCTCTGTGAATTTTGTTGTCTGTGAGTTTGGTTGTCTATAAGTTTGGTTGTCTATCTCTGTGAGTTAGGTTGTCTCTGAGTTTAGTTTTCTATCTCTGTGAGTTTGGTTGTCTATCTCTGTGAGTTTGGTTGTCTATGAGTTTGGTTGTCTATCTCTGTGAGTTTGGTTGTCTATCTCTGTGAGCTTTATTGTCTATCTCTGTGAGTTTGGTTGTCTATGAGTTTGGTTGTCTATCTCTGTGAGTTTGGTTGTCTATCTCTGTGAGTTTGGTTGTCTATCTCTGTGAGTTTGGTTGTCTATCTCTGTGAGTTTGGTTGTCTATCTCTGAGAGTTTGGTTGTCTATCTCTGGGAGTTTGGTTGTCTGTGAGTTTGGTTGTCTATGAGTTTGGTTGTCTATCTCTGTGAGTTTGGTTGTCTATCTCTGTGAGTTTGGTTGTCTATCTCTGTGAGTTTGGTTGTCAATGAGTTTTGTTGTCTGTGAGTTTGGTTGTCTATCTCTGTGAGTTTGGTTATCTATCTTAATGAGTTTGGTTGTCTGTGAGTTTGGTTGTCTATCTCTGTGAGTTTGGTTGTCTATCTTAATGAGTTTGGTTTTCTGTGAGTTTGGTTATCTATCTCTGTGAGTAAAGTTGTCTATCTCTGTGAGTTTGGTTGTCTATCTCTGTGAGTTTGGTTGTCTATGAGTTTGGTTGTCTATCTCTGGGAGTTTGGTTGTCTATCTCTATGAGTTTGGTTGTCTATCTCTGAGAGTTTGGTTGTCTATCTCTGGGAGTTTGGTTGTCTGTGCGTTTGGTTGTCTATCTCTGTGAGTTTGGTTGTCTTTGAGTTTGGTTGTCTATCTCTGTGAGTTTGGTTGTCTATTTCTGTGAGTTTAGTTGTCTATCTCTGTGAGTTTGGTTGTCTATCTCTGTGAGTTTGGTTGTCTATCTCTGTGAGTTTGGTTGTCTGTGAGTCTGGTTGTCTATGAGTTTGGTTGTCTATGAGTTTGGTTGTCTATGAGTTTGGTTGTCTATCTCTGTGAGTTTGGTTGTCTATCTCTGTGAGTTTGGTTGTCTGTGAGTTTGGTTGTCTATCTCTGTGAGTTTGGTTGTCTGTGAGTTTGGTTGTCTATCTCTGTGAGTTTGGTTGTCTATGAGTTTGGTTGTCTATCTATGTGAGTTTGGTTGTCTATCTCTGTGAGTTTGGTTGTCCATGAGTTTGGTTGTTTATCTCTGTGAGTTTGGTTGTCTATGAGTTTGGTTGTCTATCTCTGTAAGTTTGGTTGTCTATCTCTGTGAGTTTGGTTGTCTATGAGTTTGGTTGTCTATCTATGTGAGTTTGGTTGTCTATCTCTGTGAGTTTGGTTGTCTATGAGTTTGGTTGTCTTTCTCTGTGAGTGTGGTTGTCTATGAGTTTGGTTGTCTATCTCTGTAACTTTGATTGTCTATCTCTGTGAGTTTGGTTGTCTATGAGTTTGGTTGTCTATCTCTGTGAGTTTGGTTGTCTATCTCTGTGAGTTTGGTTATCTATCTTAATGAGTTTGGTTGTCTATCTCTGTGAGTTTGGTTGTCTATCTCTGTGAGTTTGGTTGTCTATGAGTTTAGTTGTCTATCTCTGTGAGTTTGGTTATCTATCTTAATGAGTTTGGTTGTCTGTAAGTTTGGTTGTCTATCTCTGTGAGTTTGGTTGTCTATCTCTGTGAGTTTGGTTGTCTATGAGTTTGGTTGTCTATCTCTGTGAGTTTGGTTGTCTATCTCTGTGAGTTTGGTTGTCTATCTCTGTGAGTTTGGTTGTCTATCTCTGAGAGTTTGGTTGTCTATCTCTGGGAGTTTGGTTGTCTGTGAGTTTGGTTGTCTATGAGTTTGGTAGTCTGTCTCTCTGTGTAGACAGTTTCTGAGACTGTGGTTGTCTATGAGTTTGGTTGTCTGTCTTTGTGAATTTTGTTGTCTGTCTCTATGTGTAGACAGTTTCGGTGACTGTGGTTGTCTGTGAGTTTCGTTTTCCGAGAGCTTGATTGTCTATCTCTGTGAGTTTGGTTGTCTATCTCTGTGAGTTTGGTTGACTCTCTCTGTGATCTTGGTTGTCTGTCTCTGTGAGTTTGGTTGTCTGTCTCTGTGAGTTTGGTTGACTCTCTCTGTGATCTTAGTTGTCTGTCTCTGTGAGTTTGGTTGACTCTCTCTGTGAGCTGGTTGTCTGTCTCTGTGAGTTTGGTTTTCTGTGAGTTTGGTTGTCTGTCTCTGTGAGTTTGGTTGTCTGTGAGTTTGTTTGTTTCTCTCTGTGAGTCTGGTTGTCTGTCTCTGTGAGTTTGGTTGTCTGCCTTTGTGAATTTGGTTGTCTGTCTCTCTGTGTAAACAGTTTCTGTGACTGTGGTTGTCTATGAGTTTGGTTGTCTGTCTTTGTGAATTTTGTTGTCTGTCTCTATGTGTAGACAGTTTCGGTGTCTGTGGTTGTCTGTGAGTTTCGTTTTCCGAGAGCTTGATTGTCTATCTCTGTGAGTTTGGTTGTCTATCTCTGTGAGTTTGGTTGACTCTCTCTGTGATCTTGGTTGTCTGTCTCTGTGAGTTTGGTTGTCTGTCTCTGTGAGTTTGGTTGACTCTCTCTGTGATCTTAGTTGTCTGTCTCTGTGAGTTTGGTTGACTCTCTCTGTGAGCTGGTTGTCTGTCTCTGTGAGTTTGGTTTTCTGTGAGTTTGGTTGTCTGTCTCTGTGAGTTTGGTTGTCTGTGAGTTTGTTTGTTTCTCTCTGTGAGTCTGGTTGTCTGTCTCTGTGAGTTTGGTTGTCTTTCTCTGTGAGTTTGGTTGTCTGTGAGTTTGATTGTCTGTGAGTTTGGTTATCTGTGAGTTTGGTTGTCTGTCTCTGTGAGTTTGGTTGTCTGTGAGTTTGGTTATATGTTGGTTTGGTTGTCTGTCTCTCTGAGTTTGGTTGTCTTCGAGTTTGGTTGTCTGTGAGTTTGATTGACTGTCTCTGTGATTTTGGTTGTCTCTCTCTGTGAGCTTCGTTGTCTGTCTCTGAGAGTTTGGTTGTCTGTGAGTTTTGTTGTCTGTGAGTTTGGTTATCTGTGAGTTTGGTTGTCTGTCTCTGTGAGTTTGGTTGTCTGTGAGTTTGGTTGTCTGTGAGTTTCGTTGTCTGTGAGTTTGGTTGTCTGTCTCTGTGAGTTTGGTTGTCTCTCTCTGTGAGCTTGGTTGTCTGTGAGTTAGGTTGTCTGTGAGTTTGATTGACTGTCTCTGTGAGCTTAGTTGTCTGTCTATGTGAGTTTGGTTGTCTCTCTATGTGAGCTTGGGGGTCTGTCTATGTGAGTTTGGTTGTCTGTCTATGTGAGTTTAGTTGTTTCTCTCTGTGAGCTTGGTTGTCTTGCGAGTTTGATTGACTGTCTCTGTGAGCTTGGTTGTCTGTCTATGTGAGTTTTGTTGTCTGTCTATGTTAGTTTGGTTGTCTCTCTCTGTGAGCGTGGTTGTCTATCTATGTGAGTTTGGTTGTCTGTGAGTTTAGTTGTCTGTGAGTTTTGTTATCTCTCTCTGTGAGTTTGGTTGTCTGTCTATGTGAGTTTGGTTGTCTGTCTTTTTGAGTTTGGTTGTCTCTCTCTGTGAGTTTGGTTGTCTGTCTATGTGAGTTTGGTTGATTCTCTCTGTGAGCTTTGTTGTCTGTCTCTGAGAGCTGCTTATCTTGTTTCTACTCACCTATCTATCTATCTTTCTATCTATCTATCTATCTATCTATCTATCTATCTATCTATCTATCTATCTATCTATCTATCTATCTATCTATCTATCTATCTATCTATCTATCTATCTATCTATCTATCTATCTATCTATCTATCTATCTATCTATCTATCTATCTATCTATCTATCAATCTATCTATCTATCTATCTATCTATCTATCTATCTATCTATCTATCTATCTATCTATCTATCTATCTATCTATCTATCTAACTATCTATCTATTTATCTATCTATCCATATATATCCCTGTCTGTATGTATGTATGTATGTATGTATGTATGTGTGTGTGTGTATTTATGTATGTCTATCTATCTGTCTGTCTGTTTGCCTATCTATATCCATCAATCAGCTTTCATTTCAGACCAACTCCCTGAGACACACTTTCACCATGCGCCCCCCCCCCCTCTCTCTCTCTCTCCCTCTCTCGCTCTTTCTCTCCCCCTCTATGACTCCCTCCCCCGCCCCCAATGCCATCCCATCTCCCACTTCATCCCTAACTAACAACATTGACACACCATGCCCCCCCCCCTCCTGCAGTGGGTCCTCTAGCCTGCGACTGTGAGCCGGTGTCTCCCGATTACCTCATCTCTAACTACAGATACATCGAGATGGGTGGTCGCCTACGCCCGATGCACTGCCAACCCCAACAGAGGACTGCTATTATAATACCGTACAGGTAAGCTTCATGTGCAGGTGTGTGTGTGTACATGTGGGTGTACTTTTGTGTGTGTGTGTGTACGTTTGTGTGTGTGTACGTGTGTGTAGGTATGTGTATGTGTGTTTGTATGTGTGTGTGTATGTGTGTTTGTATACGTGTGTAAGTGTGTGTACGTGTGTCTGTACGTGTGTGTGTGTGTAAGTGTGTGTATGTGTGTTTGTACGTGTGTGTCTTTTTTTTAATGGATAATATATGTTCGCACACAGGTATACTCACACACAGGTACACACAGACAAACACTATCACTATCAGTCACATGTCTGCTGTCGTCAGGGAAGAAGATACTAACGTTTGGTCAGGCAAAATATACTGATCAGACATGTTAGTCTCCGCATTTTCAATCTGTACGGACCACCAAATACATCCCTATCGCTCTCGAGTATGGACGTCAAAGACTCCAAC
Organism: Ariolimax columbianus; assembly: GCA_036924085.1. Lineage (NCBI taxonomy): Eukaryota > Metazoa > Mollusca > Gastropoda > Stylommatophora > Arionidae > Ariolimax > Ariolimax columbianus. The sequence continues at coordinate 4,501,864 of JAVGWX010000025.1, forward strand.
TGCATAGTAGTTGGAGACTTCAACAGCCACTCGGAGAGATGGGGATACTCGGACACAGACAGCAGAGGTGACGAAGTGGAAGATTGGGAGATAGATACAAATCTCTCCCTAATCAATAGGCCGGAGGATAGCCCTAGCTTCTATTCAAGAACATGGCATACCACCTCGACTCCAGATTTGGCTTTCTAAACACAGGACATACCATAAAATAGACCGCCAGGTGCTAAACCAACTGGCAGGTAGCGACCACAGGCCGATCAGGCTAGACATCGATATGGAAGTAGGCCCACAGGAAACAAAACCGCTCCCCCGTTGGAATTACAAACGAGCCGACTGGGACAGATTTGCAATCCTGACAGATGGGCTGTATGAAACCATCAACACACGAAACAACAAAATGAAGCCCATGGTGGAAAGCCTAAGCAAGGCAATAATGCAAGCCGCCACTGAAACCATCCGAAGAGGGGCTAGGAAAAACTATAAGCCCTATTGGAATGATGAGTTGCAGAAAGCGGAAGATGCAGTAACAAATGCTAGGAACATGGCAGAGCGAGAACAATCTATGGAGGCAAACATCGCCCTCAAAGCCGCCACGGCAAAATACAAATACACTCTCAAGCAAACAGCAAGAGAAAGCTGGAAAAACAAAACGGAAAGCCTAAACCTGGACAAAGACGGGAACAAGCTATGGAAGCTAGTCAGAGCCATGAACGACGAAACCCCGTCAAACAAACAAATTACCATCAAGCAGAGCGAAAACTTGCTCACAGGTAAGAAAGCCGCAAACGCTTTTGTCGATCACTATGCCAGAGCAAACCACATCGAGGTCCCTGCAGATAAGCATACAGACATTAGCGAAGAGCTAAAGGGGCACGACAACATCAATACGGCACCTGAAGAGCACATGATGGCCAAATTAACAATGAGCGAAATGGAAGAGGCTATGAGAACATTAAAGAAAAGGAAATCTCCCGGAAAAGACGGGATAACAAACGAAATGCTGATGGGGCTGGGCCAAACAGCGAAGAGGAAACTGCTATCGGTCCTGAACCAAAGCCGGAAAAGGGGAATTGTACCCCAGGCATGGAAAGACGCAATACTGGTACCAGTACCAAAAACAGGAAAGGACAAAACAGATCCAAATGGATACAGGCCCATCAGCCTACTGAGCTGTGTTGGCAAGCTGATGGAACGTATGATAAACACCAGACTGATGTGGCATCTGGAAGAAAAACGAATACTAATTCCACAGCAAGCCGGCTTTAGACAGCACAGATCCACTGAGGACCAGGTCATCCTCATCGCCCAGGAAATAGAAGATGCCTACCAGGCACAGAAACACACAGTAGCTGTTTGGGTGGATCTGGAAAAGGCATTTGACAAAGTCTGGAAAGACGGACTTAGAGTCAAGCTAAGAAGAAGTGATGTTTGTGGGAAAATGTACAAGTGGATCAACCACTACATCAAACAAAGAACGGCCAGAGTCCAAGTACAAGGACAGATGAGCAAAAAGGTGACACTCGAGCAGGGAGTACCCCAAGTGGGAGTACTGTCACCCACACTCTTCCTGGTATATATAAACGACATTACAGAGAATATACCAAGGAGAGTCCATAGCTCAATGTTTGCAGACGATCTGGCTATGTGGACCTCTGAAAAAAATCTCACCATAGCAAGAAATCGGATGCAGCAGGCCCTAACATCGCTGGAAGAGTGGGCGAACTCATGGCTGGTCAAAATAAGCGAGGAGAAAACCACATGCACAATATTCTCGCTTTCAATAAAACCCCAAAATACCAAATTAAGTCTAAATGGCAAATTCCTGCAGCCAAACGACAACCCAACCTATCTGGGAGTCACATTCATCGGCGCATGACATGGAAAAGTCAGATCGAGAGAAACCGAATGAGAGCCAGAGAAAGAATGGCAATCATGAGGAAACTTGCTGGCACAAGCTGGGGAGCAGACGAAGGCATACTAAAGAAACTGTACACTGGAAGAGTGAGACTAGTTCTCGAATATGGCATTGCGGCATGGACAACAGCAGCAAAGGCGAACTTCGATAAAGTTAGCAAACTTCAAAACCAAGCCATGAGAGTTATAACAGGAGGCATGAAGTCAACGCCAATTGTAGAACTTGAAAAGATTACAAAACTGCAATCCATGACCCATAGAAGAGACTGCAGAGCCCAGCTACAGTCAGAGAAACTCCGAAGACTGACCGACCATCCAATGCACCAGAGACTAAACAATTTGGGAAATGGGAAACTAAAGCGGAGAAACTTTGCAGAAATAGCCAAAGCAAAGATGCACGAAGATCCCATAAACGCACTAACAACACCAAAACCCATCACTACTGTACGAAAACCTACCTGGAGGCAGGATATATTTCCAGAGGTGGCAGAAAATATACCAGGTATTGTAAACAAAAACTGCCAGACTGAAAAAGAAAGGAGAGATACTACCCTAAGCTTCATATCGAAAAGCTACCCAAGCATGGACTGGACCCATGCATACACCGAGGGTTCTGTAACAAACACTACACAGAACGGCAGGAGCATTCCTGAACCTACCAAATGGCAGACAAATAACACTGTCATTCGCTACTGGTAAGTACACAAGCTATTTCAGAGCGGAGGCAGAGGCACTGAGGGCGGCAGTGGAAGAAATGGTGACACACAATGAAAATGAAAGCCATATAGTCCTGCTTACAGATGCTCTCGCCGTAGTCACAGCGCTAAAAAGCCAGAAAAACACTGAGCTTAATGACTTAAGAGCAGCACTCTGCAAACTGTGCCAGCAGTATGCACCAAAAAGGGTAGTGGTACAGTGGGTCCCATCACACTGCAACATCAAAGGCAACGAGGAGGTAGACAGACTGGCAAAAGAAGGTGCAAGACTACCACAAACAGATACTAGTATGACGTACGAAGAGTCAAAACGGCTTATCAAAGCCAGATACATGACCAAATGGGAAACCGAACATACTGGTTACACCAAAAACGATGCCTATTATCAGTTGAACCGAAGAGAGCAGGTCGTTGTCTTCAGACTTCGCACTGGCCCCAATAGACTGAGGTACCACCTATTCAACAAATTGAAGATAGGTGGTACCGACGAATGCCCGTGCGGTACTGGTAAAATGACCGCTGAACATCTGCTGCAGAACTGCCCGACATACGAGGATCAGAGAGAGCAGATGTGGCCATCACCAGTGGAACGGCAAGACAAGCTGTATGGCAGTGGCGACAGCCTCAGGATGACCGCCGCTTTTTTCGAAAAAATAATGGTTACTGTCTTACTGCGTACGAAGAAGAAGAAGAAGAAGACATGTTAGTCAGGGTCAGGCAAAATATACAGATCAGACATGTTAGTCAGGCTCAGGTAAATTATACTGATCAGACATGTTAGTCAGGGTCAGGCAAAATATTCTGATCAGACATGTTAGTCAGGGTCAGGCAAAATATACTGATCAGACATGTTAGTCAGGATCAGGCAAAATATACTGATCAGACATGTTAGTCAGGGTCAGGCAAAATATACTGATCAGACATGTTAGTCAGGATCAAGCAAAATATACTGATCAGACATGTTAATCAGGGTCAGGCAAAATATACTGATCAGACATGTTAGTCAGGGTCAGGAAGAATATACTGATCACACATGTTAGTCAGGGTCAGGCAAAATATACTGATCAGACATGTCAGGGTCAAACAAAATATACTGATCAGACATGTTAGTCAGGGTCAGGCAAAATATACTGATCAGACATGTTAGTCAGGGTCAGGCAAAATATACTGATCAGACATGTTAGTCAGGGTCAGGAAGAATATACTGATCAGACATATTAGTCAGGGTCAGGCAAAATATACTGATCAGACATGTCAGGGTCAGACAAAATATACTGATCAGACATGTTAGTCAGGGTCAGGCAAAATATACTGATTAGACATGTTAGTCAGGGTCAGGCAAAATATACTGATCAGACATGTCAGGGTCAGGCAAAATATACTGATCAGACATGTTAGTCAGGATCAGGCAAAATATACTGATCAGACATGTTAGTCAGGATCAGGCAAAATATACTGATCAGACATGTTAGTCACGGTCAGGCAAAATATACTGATCAGACATGTCAGGGTCAGACAAAATATACTGATCAGACATGTTAGTCAGGGTCAGGCAAAATATACTGATTAGACATGTTAGTCAGGGTCAGGCAAAATATACTGATCAGACATGTCAGGGTCAGGCAAAATATACTGATCAGACATGTTAGTCAGGATCAGGCAAAATATACTGATCAGACATGTTAATCAGGGTGAGGCAAAATATACTGATCAGACATGTTAGTCAGGGTCAGGAAGAATATACTGATCCGACATGTTAGTCAGGGTCAGGCAAAATATACTGATCAGACATGTTAGTCAGGGTCAGGAAGAATATACTGATCAGACATGTTAGTCAGGGTCAGGCAAAATATACTGATCAGACATGTCAGGGTCAGACAAAATATACTGATCAGACATGTTAGTCAGGGTCAGGCAAAATATACTGATTAGACATGTTAGTCAGGGTCAGGAAGAATATACTGATCAGACATGTCAGGGTCAGGCAAAATATACTGATCAGACATGTTAGTCAGGATCAGGCAAAATATACTGATCAGACATGTTAGTCAGGGTCAGGCAAAATATACTGATCAGACATGTTAGTCAGGGTCAGGAAGAATATACTGATCAGACATGTTAGTCAGGGTCAGGCAAAATATACTGATCAGACATGTCAGGGTCAGGCAAAATATACTGATCAGACATGTTAGTCAGGGTCAGGCAAAATATACTGATTAGACATGTTAGTCAGGGTCAGGCAAAATATACTGATCAGACATGTCAGGGTCAGGCAAAATATACTGATCAGACATGTTAGTCAGGGTCAGGAAGAATATACTGATGTGACAATATTAGTTACTGTTAAGGAAAATGTACTGACCAAGATCCCTACCTCACTTCCAATCGAAGTGATCCCCATAGTATTCAACGACACGCAGATGAATTGAAGCAGAGCACAACTGTATGGAGGACCTCGGTCCCTCTTCATCAGCACCCTCGGGATGTGAGGACAGCTTCTACAATCTGCCACTTAACGCCATTTTCAGGGCGCACAAAAGAGTAAACCTACTCATTGTGGGCATTCAGCAACAACAACAACAACAACAACAACAACAACAGCAACAGCAATAACTTTCACATCCACTAACACATACACAAGCCACAATCACTACCTGTCACCTGTCATGTGTCTTCAGAGACCGCTACGACCACCTCCACTCCCTGCTAAAAATGATCTTACCTGTGGTAAGCCGACAGCAGGTTGATGTCACCATCTTCATTATTGAACAGGTGAGAAACAGGTGGGCCACCATATCAGGTCCGTCTTTCTACCTGCTTGCCTTTCTATGTGCCGAAATAAATATGCCTACCTGTCTAATTTCTCTTTATATGCCTACCTGTGTAAATATTGTTTTATTTCTCTACCTGTCTAATTTCTCTTTATTTAAATGCCTACATATTAAATATCTTTTGTTATATGCCTACTTTGGATCAAGATGCTGAGCAGCGCATGAGCTGCAGTGGTCAGCGAACTGTGGCTAACTGCTAGCGTCAGGGGCAGCGAACCAGAGCTGCCAAGACCCTTTTACACCTCCACGCGGTGATCCTGGATAATAGGCTTCAGCAGGGCAGACTGGCTAAGGAGAAGGGATCGAAGAGGGAATGCTAATCTGGTACTCAAAAAATACTTTCTGAAGTCTGATGTGTTGGACCAAAAGGTACAAATATCGCAGTCAAGCTGTAAACTACGACACAACGCATTCCGTACACCGGACTACATCCTGCTACTTAAGCTTTCAGGATTTGGTAGCAGGAGATTGAAAGCGAACGAAGCCAAGCCAAGCCATATGACTGCCTACCTATATAAATTTCTCTTTATTTGTATGCCTACCTGTGTAAATATCTTGTTTATATGCCTACAAGTGTAAATATCTCTTTATTTATATGCCAACCTGTATAATGATCTCTTATTTGGCATACATGTTCAAATATCTCTTTATATGCCTACCTGTTCAAATATCTCTTCGTTTGCCTACTTTTCCAAACATCTCTATGTTTAAGTGTACCTGTCTAAAAATCTCTTTATTTTTATGAATAGCTGTCTAATAATCCATTTATATGCCTACATGTACACACATTTCTTTATATACCTGCCTGTCCAAATGTCTCATATGTCTACCTTTCTAAATATCTCTTTATTTATATGTATACCTGTCTACATGTGTCTTGATATATCTACCTGTCCAAATATCTCTTTTATTTATATGTATACCTGTCTCTCTATATGCCTACCTGTCCAAATATCTCTGTATTTATATGTATACCTGTCTACATGTCTCTTTATATATATCTACCTGTCCAAATATCTCTTTATTTATATATACACCTGTCTACGTGTCTCTTTAAATGACTACCTGTTCAAAATCTCGTTATTTACACGCCTACCTGTCAAAATATTTATGTACGTGCATGCCTACCTACCTAATTATATGTGTTTATATATGTCAACTACCTAATTAAATATCTCTGGGTCGGTCTACGTGATAAAACCTACGTCTATATGTATGTATGTTTACTTAAACGGAGTGTGTGTACTATCTATCTATATGTGTTTATGGGGTCTCAGTGGCGAAGTTTTCAAGCCGTTTTCCTCGTGTTCAGACGGTCGGGGCTCGAATTCGAGCTGCGACGGTCGGTCCATGATATCAATTTTTTTCCGGAGATCCCTGGGTTCATCACTGGAGCTACGGACCTCAATCTTTGTGCAATGCTCTCGACAGGTGGGGTACCGAGAGAAAACCCGAGACGCCGAAGTCCAGCCCTGGCTTTAATTAAATTTGTTTTCAAATTTTCAAATTTTTTTTAATGACCACACAAATATTTATATACTTGTTCTGTCATACGTTTTGTCAGTTTAGTTAACCTCTGTCGTGTCAAGACTACTCTTCTCTTCTTTCTGACAACTAAACGAAACTGTCAGACGAGTTTTCAGTTAACCTACGTCATTGAGAAACTCTACTTCCCCTGGCCACAAGTGCCGTCTTCCTTAACGGGATAACTGGGGAGTGGTTTAGCATGTCAACCGATGTCTTCTTTCACCGACGTTATTCGATGTTTTTAGGAAATGTGTCATGTCCGAGGCTCTAGATGATCATGTCTGTACTGACAGCATATAGGTGGTCGTTGTTGTTGTTGTTGTTGTTGTTGGTGTTGCTGCTGCAGCTGTTGTTGTTGTTGCTGTTGTTGTTGTTGTTGGTGTTGTTGTTGTTGTTCTTGTTGTTGTTCTTGTTGCCGCTGTTGTTGTTGTTGTTTCCGCTGTTGTTGTTGTTGTTGTTGTTGTTGCTGCTGCTATTGTTGTTGTTGCTGTTGTTGTTGTTGCCGCTGTTGTTGTTGTTGGTGTTGTTGTTGCTGTTGTTGTTGTTGGTGTTGCTGTTGTTGTTGTTGGTGTTGTTGTTGCTGCTATTGTTGTTGTTGCTGCTATTGTTGTTGTTGCTGTTGTTGTTGTTGCTGTTGTTGCTGCAGCTGCTATTGTTGTTGGTGCTGTTGCTGCTGCAGCTGTTGTTGTTGTTATTGTTGTTGTTGCTGCTATTGTTGTTGTTGCTGCTATTGTTGTTGTTGCTGTTGTTGTTGGTGCTGTTGCTGCTGCAGCTGTTGTTCTTGTTGTTGTTCTTGTTGCCGCTGTTGTTGTTGGTGTTGTTGTTGCTGTTGTTGTTGTTGTTTTTGTTGTTGCTGCTGCTGCTGTTGTTGTTTCCGCTGTTGTTGTTGTTGTTGTTGTTGTTTTTGCTGTTGTTGCTGCTGCTGCTGTTGTTGTTTCAGCTGTTGTTGTTGTTGTTGCTGCTGCTATTGTTGTTGTTGCTGTTGTTGTGGTTGCCGCTGCTGCTATTGTTGTTGTTGCTGTTGTTGTTGTTGGTGTTGTTGTTGCTGTTGTTGTGGTTGCCGCTGCTGCTATTGTTGTTGGTGCTGTTGCTGCTGCAGCTGTTGTTGTTGTTATTGTTGGTGTTGCTGTTGTTGCTGTTGTTGTTGTTGCTGCTGCTGCTATTGTTTTTGGTGCTGCTGCTATTGTTGTTGTTGCTGCTGCAGCTGTTGTTGTTGTTATTGTTGGTGTTGCTGTTGTTGTTGGTGCTGTTGCTGCTGCTATTGTTGTTGTTGCCGCTGTTGTTGTTGTTGGTGTTGTTGTTGCTGTTGTTGTTGTTGTTTTTGTTGTTGCTGTTGTTGTTTCCGCTGTTGTTGTTGTTTTTGTTGTTGCTGTTGTTGCTGTTGTTGTTTCAGCTGTTGTTGTTGTTGTTGTTGTTGTTGTTGCTACTGCTGCTGTTGTTGTTTTTATCCCATAGCTGCTGAGCAAGCCTGCTCTTGGCAGCCCAATGCCCTTCTTATATAGAGACAGGTCTTCCTCAGTTGTGTCACCGTACAGTGTGTTGGTAATTGTCGGCAGTGCTTGTAAGAATCTTTTCCTCACGTCCGCAAGCGCCTTGCACTCAATGAGTAGGTGTCGAACTGTTTCATCAGGATGAGAGCAATGTCTGCACAAGGGCAGGTGCTGGGGATTGATGCGGTTCAAGTGGCTGTTGACTCTGGTGTGGGGACGACATGGGCTAGTGGTTAAGTGACACGGCTCACAACCAGAAGGTGATGGGTTCGACCCCCACACAACACCGGCCGTTACCCCGGGGAAGCAAACTCTTAGAAAATGCAGGAGGAAGCAGACCCTTCCATAAAATACATGCTGGGCTGACAGGCACAAAATAAAACCACAGTGCAACGCACACCACCTTGGGGATTCGAGAAATAAGAAGAACGCTAAAAAAAAAAAGAAAAAAACCAGCTCCCTGGGCCATACACAGGGGCATACGTCTCTGTAGAAGTACAGATGGACTAAGAACTAAGAATATGTATATAATACGTATTGAATTCATATATACTCTGAAATTAATATGAATATAATCAGTATATTAATATATACATAACTGGCTGCGAGTCTACATTTCTCTACTGTTTTGGATTATTATGGAAGCCGCCAGACCACGGATTTGCCTGGGGAGAGATGCCAGACCCACTCACACGCCGAGTGTTGTCCATACGACCTCTTGTGGTTATCGAAAAGGCACGACAAACTGCGTTAGATGCCTTCCAACCTTTCTACCCTGCGGGTTACATGTTTACGGAAAGGCTTCGGTGGTAACCCTGAGGCAAAATCTGCATCCTATGCTATCTCCAGTCGTCTCGATGAATGTCTTGCCACTGGCAAAAGGTAGCTTAGGCTCTGTGAGTGAGGTTGACAAAAGGCGCAGTTTCTTCCTCACTTTAATCCAACTCTCCGCGCAAGTCACCCATTTCAGCGGCCACAGCAAGAGATACGACTGTCCACACCGCTGGACAAAGAGAGTGGTCTTCATCACTTGTGATGGACAACTATTATATATATATATAAACTAATATCGACAATTAAACGATCACTGGCATAACACTATCATCAAGTGTCGTATACAAACATGTATGTCATTTGAAACACTTACAGGTAGAGCCATTGATGTTCAACCGGGCAGCACTCCACAACATCGGCTTTTTGGAGTCACTGAAGAAGGCCAACTTTGACTGCTTCATCTTCCACGATGTAGACTTAGTGCCGATCCACGACCATAACTATTACAGGTGTGGCGACCAGCCGAGCCACTTGGCTAGCGTTATTAAATTTGGCAAATGGATGTCTTTTACGTGAGTGTCACCTCCCTCTAGTCATGTGAGTGTCATCTCCCTCTAGTCACGTGAGTGTCATCTCCCTCTAGTCACGTGAGTGTCATCTCCCTCTAGTCACGTGAGTGTCATCTCCCTCTAGTCACGTGAGTGTCATTATCCTCTAGTCAAGTGAGTGTCATCTCCCTCTAGTCACGTGAGTGTCACCTCCCTCCTGTCATGTGAGTCACATCTACCTCTAGTCACGTGAGTGTCACCTCCCTCCTATCATGTGTCATCTCCTTCTAGTCACGTGAGTTTCACCTCCCTCCTGTCATGTGAGTGTCATCTCCCTCCTTTCTTGTGAGCGCCATACCCTTCCTGCACATTGTCAGTCTTCCCCCACACACCTCATCACTATCACCATCCCCAAACCACACACGCATATCCAGTTCACACGCGCATCCAATTACTCACCCATCCACTGGTTATCCAGTACATGTACTGATCTCACCCTCCCCACCACACCTCCACACCTCCACACCTCCACACACACATACACGCCAAGTCTCAACTCCCCTCCCCCTTACACCAAATACTTGACACCACAGAGAGATGCCCCTGGACTACGTGGGGGGTGTGATTGCCTTCACCCGCCGTCAGTACCAGCTGATCAACGGCTATTCCAACCTGTACTTTGGCAGTGGAGGTGAAGACGATGATCTCTTTCAGAGGTAAGTCTCTATACAATACTTCTTCTTCATCTTCTTCTTCTTCTCCTTCTTCTCCTTCTTCTCCTTCTTCTCCTTCTTCATCTTCTTTTTCTACTTCTTCTTTTTCTACTTCTTCTTTTTCTTCTTCTTCTTCTTCTTCTTCTTCTTCTTCTTCTTCTTCTTCTTCTTTTTCTACTTCTACTTCTTCTTCTACTTCTTCTTCTTCTTTTTCTACTTATTCTTCTTCTTCTTCTTCTTCTTCTTCTTCTTCTTCTTCATCTTCTCTTTCATCATCTTAATAATCATGTTTTCTTAACACTTAGTTCTTGAGGATTCTAGATTAACAATGCTGGAGCTATCTTCCAACCATGGTCAGTAGCCAGACAGGAATCTGGCTCCATCCCGACCAAAGAGAGGGAGGGGAGGGGGTGCATTCGTCGGTGGGCAATGTCGGGTACTGACCGAGCTAGAACAGTTATGTGAAGCCGCTGGCGGGCCTTAATGTCTCCACAAACAGACGAGACCACGAGAGGAGTCACATTTCTGTCAGCTAGCCGAGTTTCAAATTCGCGTATGGGTATGGAGACACATTCCCAGAGGTTCCGTGCCTAGTTGGGCACTCTCAGCTCTGTGCTATTCTAATCTGGACATACTCAGCGCTGTGCTATTCTAATCTGGACATACTCAGCGCTGTGCTATTCTAATCTGGACGTACTCAGCGCTGTGCTATTCTAAGTTGTACACTCTCAGCTCTCTGCTATTCTAAGTTGTACACTCTCAGCTCTGTACTATTATAATCTGGACATACTCAGCGCTGTGCTATTCTAAGTTGTACACTCTCAGCTCTGTGCTATTCTAATATGGACATACTCAGCGCTGTGCTATTCTAAGTTGTACACTCTCAGCTCTCTGCTATTCTAATCTGGACATACTCAGCTCTGTGCTATTCTAATCTGGACATACTCAGCGCTGTGCTATTCTAATCTGGACATACTCAGCACTGTGCTATTCTAATCTGGACATACTCAGCGCTGTGCTATTCTAAGTTCTACACTCTCAGCACTGTGCTATTCTAAGCTAGACATTCTCAGCGCTGTGCTATTCTAATCTGGACATTCACAGCGCTGTGCAATGCTTTCTTACTTTCCTTGTCCAAGCACCACGTCAAACAGTATCCATCCAGTATCCAGCGCCATGGATTGCCTTGTCATTTACTCCCAGCATCTCGCGCCTATTGCATGTTTCCTGGCGGTTGGGGCAGGTCATCAGGTGGTCTGGGTCCTGTATTGCGCCGCAGTCACATGTGTCATCATCTGTGTATCCCCATCGTTTCATATTCCTCTTGCACCGTGATACACCAGTTCGGAGTCTGTTCAGCGACTTCCATGTTGTGTATGGTAGATGATGTCCAGGAGCAGGTTCCTCCCCAAGTTCCATCTCTGGGGCCTGCACCAATTCGTGCCACCTCTCGGTACGGCGACTTTCAGGGCTTGTCTGTATGGGGTTTGTTGTTTTTAGAAAACTATGTCTGGATTTGAGTCTTGCGTTTTCTATATTGGGTTTCTTGGGTCGTCGAGTTTTGCTGCGACGCTTCTCGGGTCTCGGAGGATGGTATGTCAATGAGTGTGCTATGCTGAGTTGATTAACTTAACTTAAAGTCTTGATGCTGGTTTAGAAGACGATACACAGTCTGTATATAACTAATTTCTTAGAGGGTGGTTTTACCGATGTGCGAGTCTTAATAGACTCAACCACTAGAGCTAAATAGACCCGCAGCCATTTAGGCGCCATCTACACTTGCTCTTAACGAACCTCCTGGGGAAAGGTACAAATAACTTGGGAAGATTTTAATTTGCATTTTGTCCGCTAAGCCTACTCTTTTCGATGTTCAACTACCGGGGGTATTTTAACGTGTGCGACACTTCACACGGTAGTCCGATCTCATTACCCAGAGATCATGGTAGTTTTTACTAGAAGATCCACGTGAGAAAAATTCCGGTTTCCACCGTGATTTGAACGACCAGTCTCCCGCACCCGAGGCGGACACCCCATCTCGAGACTACTGAGTCCCCCTACTCGAGGCAGTGCAGGGCCTAGCTGACATTCAACCCCTGGAAATCATATCCACAAACCCACATGGTCTCGAGAGAGTCATGTGTTTGTAAATTCCATCATGTTTAAGTTTTTGTCAATGAGCTTGTGATGACCTTCTCGTGGTGAAATGTCTCGTTAAAGACACTCCACTCTGCGATATTTTTGTTGTTTTATGTGTATTTCCCCGTGTCCCTGGTGATAGTTTTGTGTTCGTAACGTAAGTTTCATTGTTATTCAAGACATTGAGCAGTCCATAAACTGCAGCGTTCAGCCTCCCCATAGCTGACTGCTAGCTTCAAGGCGAGCGAACCAGAGCTGCCAAGACCCTTCTCCAGGGATCAAGATGCTGAGCAGCGCATGAGCTGCAGCGGTCGCCGACCCATAGCTGACTGCTAGCTTCAAGGCGAGCGAACCAGAGCTGCCAAGACCCTTCTCCAGGGATCAAGATGCTGAGCAGCGCATGAGCTGCAGCGGTCGCCGACCCATAGCTGACTGCTAGCTTCAAGGCGAGCGAACCAGAGCTGCCAAGACCCTTCTCCAGGGATCAAGATGCTGAGCAGCGCATGAGCTGCAGCGGTCGCCGACCCATAGCTGACTGCTAGCTTCAAGGCGAGCGAACCAGAGCTGCCAAGACCCTTCTCCAGGGATCAAGATGCTGAGCAGCGCATGAGCTGCAGCGGTCACCGACCCATAGCTGACTGCTAGTTTCAAGGCGAGCGAACCAAAGCTGCCAAGACCCTTCTCCAGGGATCAAGATGCTGAGCAGCGCATGAGCTGCAGCGGTCACCGACCCATAGCTGACTGCTAGTTTCAAGGCAAGCGAACCAGAGCTGCCAAGACCCTTCTCCAGGGATCAAGATGCTGAGCAGCGCATGAGCTGCAGCGGTCACCGACCCATAGCGCCAGGGCCAGCGAACCAGAGCTGCCAAGACCCTTCTACACCTCCACGTGGTGATCCAGGATAGCAGGCTGCAGCAGGGCAGACTGGTTAAGGAGACGTGATCGAAGAGAGAATTCTAACTCGGTAATAAAAAAATGCTTGCCGAAGTCGAATGTGTCGGACAGGAAAGTGTAAATATCGCAGTCAAGCTGTAAACTACGCCACAACGCATTCCGTTCTCCGGACTACATCCTGCTACTTGCAAAGCATTTTTAAGGAGTTGGTAGCAGGAGTGAGAGAACGAACGAAGAAGAAGCAGATTCTTATTTCGTCAATGCTTACAAAGATTCATACATTTGGCTCCTAGTAAGTGTGACTTTAATGGGGCAAGGTGTGCTGTTCCAGAATTGGTCTTTACAGTCATCACAGAAAACATTTCACAGCATTTCTTCTTCTTCTTCTTCTTCTTCTTCTTCTTCTTCTTCTTCTTCTTCTTCTTCTTTGTTTTTTTTTAAAAATATTGTTGTTGCTGTTGTTTTTCTTCTTATTGTTGTTATTATTATTAATTTTTCTATTTCTTGTTGTTGTTGTTGATCATCATCTTTTTCTTCATCATCTTCTTCTTAAGCACTCCGTTCTGTGATGTTTTTTTTTGGTTGTTTTATGTGTATTTCCCCTTGTCGCTGATGACAGTTTTTTTTGTCGTAACGTAGGATTCATTCTTATCTCGTTAAAACTCGTTCTTCTTCGTATTATTATTATTGTTATAACTTTTCCTGTTCCAGTACGGCATCTGATCTATACATATCTATGTTGATGTACCCCCTATATGTATCTGGGGATTCCGTGGCGAAGTGGTTAAGCCTCGTGATCAAGTGGTGTGGGTTCGACTCCGGACTCCGCGGTTTTTTTCACAGGTGCTTGATGCGGAGTCCCCTGCATCTCGTAGTCGCCCCCTAGTCGTCTTGTCCTTGACTTGCCACTGGGGTCGGGCGGCTCGAGACGAGAGAGTGAGGATAAAAGGTAGCGCAGTTAATCCTTTCTGAGAATAGCGCTAGCAAAATTAATTATGCCTTCATCATCTACGATGGACGGCGGCCTTTGCCTGCCTTTATGTGTATCTGTGAGTTCGATCATCTGTTGGAAACCCTTCCATGGTTATAGCATCTTTGTTATCGTTCCTCTGGTAGAATCGTGCACTGCAACCTGAGCATAGTTCGTCCTGCCAGGAAGGTGGCGCAGTACGAGATGTTGGATCACGAGAGGCAGGAAGGGATACAGGAGGTTGCAGGGAGGTAGGTTTGTCTGTGTGTGAGGGAGGGAGGAGGGAGGGGTGTGAGAGTGGATGATGAGGGAGGAGGCTAGGAGGTAGGTTTGTCTGTGTGTGAGGGAGGGAGGAGGAAGGGGTGTGAGAGTGGATGATGAGGGAGGATGGTGGGAGGTAGGTTTGTCTGTGTGTGAGGGAGGGAGGAGGGAGGGGTGTGAGAGTGGATGATGAGGGAGGATGCTGGGAGGTAGGTTTGTCTGTGTGTGAGGGAGGGAGGAGCTAGGGGTGTGAGAGTGGATGATGAGGGAGGATGCTGGGAGGTAGGCTTGTCTGTGAGTGAGGGAAGAATGAGGGAGGGGTGTGAGAGTGGATGATGAGGGAGGATGGTGGGGGGTTGGCTTGTCTGTGAGGGAGGGAGGGAGGAGGGAGGGAGGGGCGAGGGGTGTGAGAGTGGATGATGAGGGAGGATGGTAGGAGGTTGGCTTGTCTGTGAGTAAGGGAGGGAGGAGGGAGGGGTGTGAGAGTGGATGATGAGGGAGGATGCTGGGAGGTAGGTTTGTCTGTGTGTGAGGGAGGGAGGAGGGAGAGGTGTGAGAGTGGATGATGAGGGAGGATGCTGGGTGGTAGGTTTGTCTGTGTGTGAGGGAGGGAGGAGGAAGGGGGAAGGGAGTGTAAGAGTGGATGATGAGGGAGGATGCTGGGAGGTAGGTTTGTCTGTGTGTGAGGGAGGGAGGAGGGAGGGGTGTGAGAGTGGATGATGAGGGAGGATGCTGGGAGGTAGGTTTGTCTGTGTGTGAGGGAGGGAGGAGGAAGGGGGAAGGGAGTGTAAGAGTGGATGATGAGGGAGGATGCTGGGAGGTAGGTTTGTCTG
The DNA here is from genome assembly GCA_036924085.1 of Ariolimax columbianus. Classification (NCBI taxonomy): domain Eukaryota; kingdom Metazoa; phylum Mollusca; class Gastropoda; order Stylommatophora; family Arionidae; genus Ariolimax; species Ariolimax columbianus. The sequence continues at coordinate 4,517,471 of JAVGWX010000025.1, forward strand.
TGTGTGAGGGAGGGAGGAGGGAGGGGTGTAAGAGTGGATGATGAGAGGTTGGCTAGTTTGTGTGTATAATGTAGATAAATGTACAGTCATCCACATGGGTAGATCCAATATGGAACATAATTACAGAATGGGAGAGAACAATATTAGAATGATAGAAAAGGGACCTAGAGGAAAGGAAAGGAAAGATAAGGAAAGGGACCTAGAGGAAAGGAAAGGAAAGATAAGGAAAGGGACCTAGAGGAAAGGAAAGGAAAGATAAGGAAATGGACCTAGAGGAAAGGAAAGGAAAGATAAGGAAAGGGACCTAGAGGAAAGGAAAGGAAAGATAAGGAAAGGGACCTAGAGGAAAGGAAAGGAAAGATAAGGAAAGGGACCTAGAGGAAAGGAAAGGAAAGATAAGGAAAGGGACCTAGAGGAAAGTAAAGGAAAGATAAGGAAAGGGACCTAGAGGAAAGGAAAGGAAAGATAAGGAAAGGGACCTAGAGGAAAGGAAAGGAAAGATAAGGAAAGGGACCTAGAGGAAAGGAAAGGAAAGATAAGGAAAGGGACCTAGAGGAAAGGAAAGGAAAGATAAGGAAAGGGACCTAGAGGAAAGAAAAGGAAAGATAAGTAAAGGGACCTAGAGGAAAGGAAAGGAAAGATAAGGAAAGGGACCTAGAGGAAAGGAAAGGAAAGATAAGGAAAGGGACCTAGAGGAAAGGAAAGGAAAGATAAGGAAATGGACCTAGAGGAAAGGAAAGATAAGGAAAGGGACCTAGACGAAAGGAAACGAAAGATAAGGAAAGGGACCTAGAGGAAAGGAAAGGAAAGGGACCTAGAGGAAAGAAAAGGAAAGATAAGGAAAGGGACCTAGAGGAAAGGAAAGGAAAGATAAGGAAAGGGACCTAGAGGAAAGGAAAGGAAAGATGAGTAAAGGGACCTAGAGGAAAGGAAAGGAAAGATAAGGAAAGGGACCTAGAGGAAAGGAAACGAAAGATAAGGAAAGGGACCTAGAGGAAAGGAAAGGAAAGGGACCTAGAGGAAAGAAAAGGAAAGATAAGGAAAGGGACCTAGAGGAAAGGAAAGGAAAGATAAGGAAAGGGACCTAGAGGAAAGGAAAGGAAAGATAAGGAAATGGACCTAGAGGAAAGGAAAGATAAGGAAAGGGACCTAGACGAAAGGAAACGAAAGATAAGGAAAGGGACCTAGAGGAAAGGAAAGGAAAGGGAACTAGAGGAAAGAAAAGGAAAGATAAGGAAAGGGACCTAGAGGAAAGGAAAGGAAAGATAAGGAAAGGGACCTAGAGGAAAGGAAAGGAAAGATAAGTAAAGGGACCTAGAGGAAAGGAAAGGAAAGATAAGGAAAGGGACCTAGAGGAAAGGAAAGGAAAGATAAGGAAAGGGACCTAGAGGAAAGGAAACGAAAGATAAGGAAAGGGACCTAGAGGAAAGGAAAGGAAAGGGACCTAGAGGAAAGAAAAGGAAAGATAAGGAAAGGGACCTAGAGGAAAGGAAAGATAAGGAAAGGGACCTAGAGGAAAGGAAAGGAAAGATAAGAAAAGGGACCTAGAGGAAAGAAAACGAAAGATAAGGAAAGGGACATAGAGGTTATATAAGATCATACAGGTAAGGTGAGGGAGCAAGTCTAGGTAGCAGTGAAAGAGGTAAATGCAATGTTAGGTGTGATAAAAAGAAATAATAAACATGGGAGTAAGGAAGTGATAGTCAAACTGTATAAGCATTAGTTAGACCTAGATTGGAGTACTGTGTACAGGTCTGGAGTCCTTATCGTAGAGGGGATATAAACATGCTGGAAAGGATACAAAAAAGTGGGATTCCAGAATTATAAAGACAGAAAACCAGGTCTACAGTGTCTATAAAAGAGAAGAATTGGAAGTGATTTAATACAGGTTTATAAGATTATCAACGGAAAGGTTAAATTAGACTATAACAAGTTTTTTTTTCAAAATACAGTCGCCTACAAGAACAAGAGGACATATCCACACATTAATTATAGAAAGGTCCAAGTTAGATACTGGGAATTATTGTTTTAAGTCAGAGCCATGTGAAGGCTTGAAATGCATTGCCACAGAAAATAGTGGAGGCTGTTACCATTAATGCATTCAATAATAGATTGGATGCGCAGTTATTTTTAGATCATGTGAATATAAAATAAACTGGTTGTACACATACTTTGCAGAGTCTTCTAAGCCAGTATAAAGAAGTTGAGCTAAATTATATGACGGAAAAGTCACATCCTGGTACGGCACTCTTTGCCGTATTAGGGACACGCATGTGAAGAGTCGGCTGTGAGGTCGTCTTCAATTCTGTTCTTTCGCGCTGCTCTCTGAACCTCGGCGATGTTTCGCTCTGCATTCTGATCACCTTGTGTGGTATTAGCGCACCGGGTGGAATGGTTCTGTGCAAGCATCTCTTATGAGGTGGTATCAATGTTGAATCTATTCAGATACATTTGTCTCCGTAGCGTTTCTTCTGTCCATCTGATGATCGGCTTCTTGTTGTGAGCTCATAGTCTCCTTCTTGCTTTGCTTTCAGGATCTTTTGTCATGCTGTAGGATCTTTGGTCATGCTGTAGGATCTTTTGTCATGCTGTAGGATCTTTGGTCATGCTGTAGGATCTTTGGTCATGCTGTAGGATCTTTTGTCATGCTGTAGGATCTTTGGTCATGCTGTAGGATCTTTTATCATGCTATAGGATCTTTGGTCATGCTGTAGGATCTTTGGTCATGCTGTAGGATCTTTTGTCATGCTGTAGGATCTTTGGTCATGCTGTAGGATCTTTGGTCATGCTGTAGGATCTTTAGTCATGCTGTAGGATCTTTGGTCATGATGTAGGATCTTTGGTCATGCTGTAGGATCTTTGGTCATGCTGTAGGATCTTTGGTCATGCTATAGGATCTTTGGTCATGCAATAGGATCTTTGGTCATGCTGTAGGATCTTTTGTCATGCAATAGGATCTTTGGTCATGCTGTAGGATCTTTTGTCATGCAATAGGATCTTTGGTCATGCTGTAGGATCTTTGGTCATGCTGTAGGATCTTTTGTCATGCTATAGGATCTTTGGTCATGCTATAGGATCTTTGGTCATGCAATAGGATCTTTGGTCATGCTGTAGGATCTTTGGTCATGCTGTAGGATCTTTGGTCATGCTGTAGGATCTTTGGTCATGCTGTAGGATCTTTGGTCATGCTGTAGGATCTTTTTGTCATGCTATAGGATCTTTGGTCATGCTATAGGATCTTTTGTCATGCTGTAGGATCTTTGGTCATGCTGTAGGATCTTTAGTCATGCTGTAGGATCTTTGGTCATGCTATAGGATCTTTGGTCATGCTGTAGGATCTTTGGTCATGCTGTAGGATCTTTGGTCATGCTGTAGGATCTTTGGTCACGCTGTAGGATCTTTTGTCATGCTATAGGATCTTTGGTCATGCTATAGGATCTTTGGTCATGCTGTAGGATCTTTGGTCATGCTGTAGGATCTTTGGTCACGCTGTAGGATCTTTTGTCATGCTATAGGATCTTTGGTCATGCTATAGGATCTTTGGTCATGCTGTAGGATCTTTGGTCATGCTATAGGATATTTGGTCATGCTGTAGGATCTTTGGTCATGCTATAGGATCTTTGGTCATGCTATAGTTTCTTTGGTCAGTAATGTTATAGGATCTTTTGCCAGTCATGCTATAGGATCTTTGGTCAGTCATGTTATAGGATCTTTGGTCCGTCATGCTATATGATCATTGGTCAGTCATGATATATGATCTTCGTTCAAGCTATAGGATATTTGCTCAGTCATGCTATAGGATCTTTGGTCACTCATCCTATACAATCTTTCTTCAGTCATGCTATAGAATCTTTGGTCAGTCATGCTATAGGATCTTTGCTCAGTCCTGCTATAGGATCTTTGCTCAGTCATGCTATAGGATCTTCGTTCAAGCTATGGAATCTTTGCTCAGTCATGCTATAGGATCTTTGGTCAGTCATCCTATAGAATCTTTGGTCAGTCATGCTACAGGATCTTTGCTCAGTCATGCTATAGGATCTTTGGTCAGTCATCCTATAGAATCTTTGGTCAGTCATGCTATAGAATCTTTGGTCAGTCATGCTATAGGATCTTTGCTCAGTCATGCTATAGGATCTTTGCTCAGTCATGCTATAGGATCTTCGTTCAAGCTATGGAATCTTTTCTCAGTCATGGTATATGATCTTCGTTCAAGCTATGGAATCTTTGCTCAGTCATGCTATAGGATCTTAGGTCAGTCATCCTATAGAATTTCTGCTCAGTCATGCTATAGGATCTTTGGTCAGTCATCCTATAGAATCTTTGGTCAGTCATGCTATAGGATCTTTGGTCAGTCATGCTATAGGATCTTCGTTCAAGTTATGGAATCTTTGCTCAGTCATGCTATAGGATCTTTGCTCAGTCATGCTATAGGATCTTCGTTCAAGCTATGGAATCTTTTCTCAGTCATGGTATAGGATCTTCGTTCAAGCTATGGAATCTTTGCTCAGTCATGCTATAGGATCTTAGGTCAGTCATCCTATAGAATTTTTGCTCAGTCATGCTATAGGATCTTTGGTCAGTCATCCTATAGAATCTTTGGTCAGTCATGCTATAGGATCTTTGGTCAGTCATGCTATAGGATCTTCGTTCAAGTTATGGAATCTTTGCTCAGTCATGCTATAGGATCTTTGGTCAGTCATGCTAAAGGATCTTTGGTCAGTCGTGCTATAGGATCTTCATTCAAACTATGTGATTTTTGCTCATTCATGCTATTGGATCTTTGGTCATTCATGCTATAGAATCTTTTGTCAGACTGTATGATCTTTGTTCATATTATAGAATCTTTGGTCATGCTATATGATCTTTGGTCGTGCTATAGCCGTAGGCCAGTCGTCATGATGAAGTCTATAGTCTTCTAAATTGCCCACAGCTTTTGTCTCAGCTTCGCACCCTCTGGCCAGGTCTGGCATGTCATTTCCCTATTGAGTGGGCATTTCTGTAGAATGTGTTCAGGGTTCTGTGATGAGGTGAGGTGAGGTGAGGGGAGGCGAGCTAAGGTGAGGGGAAGTGAGGTGAGCTGAGGTGAGGTGAGCTGTGGTGAGCTGAGGTGAGGTGAGGTGAGGTGAGGTTAGGTGAGGTTAAGTGAGGTGAGGTTAGGTGAGGTGAGGTGAAGTGCGGTGAGGTGAGGTGAGCTGAGTTGAGCTGAGGTGAGGTGAGGTGAGCTGAAGTGAGCTGAGTTGAGCTGAGGTGAAGTGAGCTGAGTTCAGGTGAGGTGAGGTGAGCTGAGGTGAGGTGAACTGAGTTCAGGTGAGGTGAGGTGAGCTGAGGTGAGGTGAACTGAGTTGAGGTGAGGTGAGGTGAGCTGAGGCGAGGTGAGCTGAGCTGAGGTGAGGTGAGCTGAGGTGAGGTGAAGTGAGCTGAGGCGAGGTGAAATGAGGTTAGGTGAGGAGAGCTGAGGTGAGGTGAACTGAGTTGAGGTGAGGTGAGGTGAGGTGAACTGAGTTGAGGTGAGGTGAGGTGAGCTGAGGTGAGGTGAGCTGAGCTGAGGTGAGGTGAGCTGAGGTGAAGTGAGGTGAGCTGAGGTGAGGTGAGGTGAGTTAGCTGAGGTGAGGTTAGGTTAAGTGAGGTGAGGTGAGGTGAGGAGGTGAGGTGAAGTGAGCTGAGCTCAGGTGGGGTTAGGTGAGGTGAAGTGAGCTGGGTTGAGCTGAAGTGAGGTGAGGTGAGCTGAGGCGAGGTGAAGTGAAATGAGCAGAGCTCAGGTGAGCTGCGGTGATGTGAGGTGAGCTGGATTGAGCTGATGTGAGGTGAGGTGAGGTGAGGTGAGCTGAGGTGAGGTGAGGTTAGCTGTGTTGATGTGAGGTGAAGTGAAGTGGGCTGAGCTCTGGTGAAGTTAGGTGAGGTGAGGTGAGGGGAGGTGAGGTGAGCTGAGGTGAGGTGAGCTGAGGTGAGGTGAAGTGAGCTGAGGCGAGGTGAAATGAGGTTAGGTGAGGAGAGCTGAGGTGAGGTGAACTGAGTTGAGGTGAGGTGAGGTGAGGTGAACTGAGTTGAGGTGAGCTGAGTTGAGCTGAGGTGAGGTGAGGTGAGGTGTGCTGAGTTGAGGTAAGGTGAAGTGAGGTGAGGTGAGGTTAGGTAAGGTGAGGTTAGTCGAGGTGAGCTGAGGTGAGGTGAGCTGAGCTGAGGTCAGGTGAGGTGAGCTGAGGTGAGCTGAGGACAGGTGAGGTGAGGTGAAGTGAGGTGAGGTGAGGTTAGCTGAGTTGAGGTGAGGTGAAGTGAGCTGAGCTGAGGTGAGGTGAGGTGAGATGAGGTGAGATGAGGTGAGCTGAGGGGAGGTGAAGTGAAGTGAGATGAGCTGAGCTGAGCTGAGGTGAGGTGAGCTGAGCTGAGGTGAGGTGAGGTGAGGTGAAGTGAGGTGAGGTTAGCTGAGTTGAGGTGAGGTGAAGTGAAGTGAACTGAGCTCAGGTGAAGTTAGGTGAGGTGAGGTGAGGTGAGGTGAGCTGGGTTGAGCTGAGGTGAGGTGAGGTGACGTTAGCTGAGTTGAGCTGAGGTGAGATGAGGTGAGGTGAAGTGAAGTGAGTTGAGCTCAGGTGAAGTTAGGTGAGGTGAGGTGAGGTGAGCTGAGGTGAGGTGAGGTGAGTTGAGTTGAGCTGAGGTGAGGTGAGGTGAGGTGAGGTTAGCTGAGTTGAGCTGAGGTGAGATGAGGTGAGGTGAGTTGAGCTGAGGTGAGGTGAGGTGATCTGATGTGAGCTGAGTTGGACTCAGACGTGGCCTTTGACTCAGACCTGGCCTTTGTAATCCTATTGTTGACCTCAGAATCGATATTTGCTTCTTTGTTCAACAATGCAGATTAGAGATCTTGAAGTCGGCCAGACAGCGCCAGAAAATCGAAGGCCTCAACACGAGCAGATACAAAGTGCTATACGCCCAATCACTTCGTCTGTACACCTGGATCAACGTCTCACTCAATATGACAGATGTACTGAAGGTGAGTGTAACTATTCGTTCACGTAATGTGACAGACAAACTGGAGGTGGTCTTAATTATTCGTTCACGTGACGTGACAGAATGGGTGGAGGTGGGTCTAACTATTCGTTCACGTAACGTGACGGAATTAGTGGAGGTGGGTCTAGCCATTCGTTCGCGTAACGTGACAGAATGGGTGGAGGTGGGTCTAACTATTCGTTCGCGTAACGTGACAGAATGGGTGGAGGTGGATCTAACTATTCGTTCGCGTAACGTGACAGAATGGGTGGAGGTGGGTCTAACTATTCGTTCGCGTAACGTGACAGAATGGGTGGAGGTGGGTCTAACTATTCGTTCGCGTAACGTGACAGAATGGGTGGAGGTGGGTCTAACTATTCGTTCGCGTAACGTGACAGAATGGGTGGAGGTGGGTCTAACTATTCGTTCGCGTAACGTGACAGAATGGGTGGAGGTGGATCTAACTATTCGTTCGCGTAACGTGACAGAATGGGTGGAGGTGGGTCTAACTATTCGTTCGCGTAACGTGACAGAATGGGTCGAGGTGGGTCTAACTATTCTTTCGCGTAACGTAACAGAATGGGTGGAGGTGGGTCTAACTATTCGTTCGCGTAACGTGACAGAATGGGTGGAGGTGGGTCTAACTATTCGTTCGCGTAACGTGACAGAATGGGTGGAGGTGGGTCTAACTATTCGTTCGCGTAACGTGACAGAATGGGTGGAGGTGGGTCTAACTATTCGTTCGCGTAACGTGACAGAATGGGTGGAGGTGGGTCTAACTATTCGTTCGCGTAACGTGACAGAATGGGTGGAGGTGGGTCTAACTATTCGTTCGCGTAACGTGACAGAATGGGTGGAGGTGGGTCTAACTATTCGTTCGCGTAACGTGACAGAATGGGTGGAGGTGGGTCTAACTATTCCTTCACTTAACATACACACACACACACACACAAACCCACAGAGCAACTAACACATTTCCTAACGTAATACACAAACAGCAGTTAGCATAAACACACCCACCCCTTTCCATGAAACAATCAGATGTCCCGTGTTTGTTACACACACACACACACACATATACACACAAATACACAAGCTCCACTCCCATCTCACACACACACATACACACACACATACACACACATACATACACACACACATACACACACATACACACACACACACATACACACAAACACACATTGCCCCCCTCCCATGTCACACACAACTAACACATTGCCCCCCATGTCACCCACAACTAACACATTGTTCCCCTCCCCTCCCATGTCACACACAAGTAACACATTGTCCTCCCATGTCACACACAACTAACACATTCTCCCTACCATTATACAACTAGCAGATTTTTTCCCCTCCCCCCCCCCCATGTCACACACAAATAACACATTGTCCCCCTCCCCTCCCATGCCACACACAACTAACACATTCTCCTTTCCATGCCAAACACAACTAACACATCCTCCCTCCCATGCCACACACAACTAACACATTCTTCCTCCCATGCCACACACAACTAACACATTCTCCCTCCCATGCCACACACAACAAACACATGCTCCCTCCCATGTCATACACAACTAACACATTCTCCCTCCCATGTCATACACAACTAACACATTCTCCCTCCCATGTCATATACAACTAACACATGCTCCCTCCCATGCCACACACAACTAACACATTCTCCCTCCCATGTCATACACAACTAACACATTCTCCCTCCCATGTCATACACAACTAACACATTCTCCCTCCCATGTCATACACAACTAACACATGCTCCCTACCATGTCATACACAACTAACACATTCTCCCTCCCATGTCATATGCAACTAACACATGCTCCCTCCCATGCCACACACAACTAACACATTCTCCCTCCCATGTCATATACAACTAACACATGCTCCCTCCCATGCCACACACAACTAACACATTCTCCCTCCCATGTCATACACAACTAACACATTCTCCCTACATTAACTCCACTTTCAGACAGCTCCCATCTACACACTAAGAGACATGAACAAAGGGCTGCAAACCAAAGGTAACATTTGAGAACAGAGCAACAAGAATTTGTCACTGGTTCCAAGCTCTTTCCAAGGTCAACTTACCCCCACGGCTGCCATGACAGTATCACCACCTGAAGCACAAATCAGCAGACCTCATTCATATTCATTATTTAAATTGTTTTGTTGACTACGCATATCTCGTTGTTTGTATCCCTTTGCATTTTCCGTGAAATATTTTACATTTATCTCCCTTTACAAAATTGAATTTAGGAAGCGATTCAGATAAAACACTTTGATCAAGATTCTTTCTAATATCAGGGTCAGGCAAACCAATTTGATCAAGATTCTTTGTAATATCAGGGTCAGGTAAAACACTTTAATCAAGATTCTTTATAATACCAGGGTCAGATAAAACACGATCAAGATTCCTTCTAATATCAGGGTCAGGTAAAACACGATCAAGATTCTTTCTAATATCAGGGTGAGATTAAAACCCTTTGATCAAGATTCTTTCTAAAATCAGGGTCAGGTAAAACACTTTAATCAATATTCTTTCTAATATCAGGGTCAGGTAAAACACGATCAAGATTCTTTCTAATATCAGGGTCAGGTAAACCCCTTTGATCAAGAGTCTTTCTAATATCAGGGTCAGGTAAACCACTTTCATCAAGATTCTTTCTAAAATCTGGGTAAGGTAAAACACTTTAATCAATATTCTTTCTAATATCAGGGTCAGGTAAAACACGATCAAGATTCTTTCTAATGTCAGGATCAGGTAAAACACTCTGATCAAAATTCCATCTACCGTCATGACCAGGTAAAACACTCTCATCCATATCCCATCTAACGTCATGACCATGTAGAACACTTCGAACAAGATCCCATCTACCGTCATGACCAGGTAAAACACTCTCATCCATATCCCATCTAACGTCATGACCATGTAGAACACTTCGAACAAGATCCCATCTACCGTCATGACCAGGTAAAACACTCTCATCCATATCCCATCTAACGTCATGACCATGTAAAACACTTCCATCCATATCCCATCTAACGTCATGGCCAGGTAAAACACTCTGAACAAGATCCCGTCTAACGTCATGGCCAGGTAAAACACTCTGAACAAGATCCCGTCTAACGTCATGGCCAGGTAAAACACTCTCATTCATATCCCATCTAACGTCATGGCCAGGTAAAACACTCTGAACAAGATCCCGTCTAACGTCATGACCATGTAAAACACTTCGAACAAGATCCTATCTACCGTCATGACCAGGTAAAACACTTTCATCCATATCCCATCTTACGTCATAACCTTAGGCAAGGAATAAAGAGAACGAAGCAACGAGAGAGCAGAGCACGAGGTAAATCAGCTGATAACTGAGAACACCCAGGAGAGTGACGCTGTCATATACATTGATGGGTCAGTGCTGTTCAGTGGGACATCAGGCTGGGGTTTCTCGGCTAGAGGACAGGTCGTTGCTGAGTGGGACATCAGGCTGGGGTTTCTCGGCTAGGGTGAGAGGACAGGTCGTTGCTGGGCGCTGTAGGCATACATATCAACAACCTCCAGTTTGAGAATGGAGACGGAAGCCGTGACCTCATCACTGAAATGGATATCTGAGACGTCTATAACAAGAACAGTTACCGTGACAGACGCGCAAGCCGTATTTAATAAGGTACAGAAAGGATGGTTTAGGTACGAGTGGATAGCCGCTGTTGAGGCCTCAAACCTCCAGGGTTCTACTGTTCTGGTCATATTGGAGTTCAGGGCAATGAATGACCTAACATTTTTGCTTCACAAGCTCCCATCAAAGGCACATTAGTGATGGATAGAAGTGACATTCTGAAATCAATCAATGACCGCCTGCTGGATGAGGACACCGCAATAGATGAAGCAGCAATCCACAGACTGCAAAGTTTCGACATTAAACGAGGTTCGAGCGGAGTGGGGCGCATGAGAGGACGACGCAGGAGAGTGTACAACCAGCGAGCTACAGGGACCATCAGCATATATAACCTACGCCATTTACTGAGAGAGACTGAGCACCTATGGGTATGCCTGGAGTGCAGTGACGTCGAAACAAAACAGAAAAAGAAAGAAAGTCATTTCTGTATCTTTTTTCCGTTAGGCGTCTTGATTTGCTCACCTATAATCGTCTTCAGCGCGAATTTCTTTGTTTAGTCTCTATCTCCAAACTGCATCATAGCCGGATTAATTTTATTTCTTATATCAGAAGTATCTCTTCTACGAAAGTTATTTCACTGGACTATCAAACTATACCAAGATGAGTCATCTAGAGCGAGGGAATAGACGCATTGTTCAAAGTGTCTTACCACATTCTTTCAGTGTGGCAGTCGTGTTATTCTAGTCTCTGTTTCAGTTAGTCTCACATAAAACCACTCGTCAAAAACATACCTATTAAAACAACCCACGTTTAATATTAATACGGTTTCTCCTTACTGGTGCATGTTTTTGAAATGAAATTGGTTACGTAAAGTACTGTAAATGTTTGTTTTGTTTTTGTTGTTATTTGTGAGTGTGGTTTGTTTGTGTGTGTGTTGTTTGGGGGGAGGGGGGGGGGGTTGTGGCGTGAAGGGGATGAAGTGTACAGGTTTTGTAATTTAATTAGCGATGTTTTCTTGTAGTGAGAACTTTACAAAGTTGAGAACCACTGCTGTGTTTGATTTCTAGCATCCATGTCGAAGTGAGCAGTGACGTCATAACACAGGTCGGCTCAAGTTAGTGTTTAATGATTTATTTTTTTATTGTATGTGTTTACCTCACTAGTCTCTACTGACAGAGACGCGCCTATTCCACCCCAGACCGTAGTCAACTGGGCGATATTAAGACGCATAAACCAGTGCTTAGATGTATGTGTGCATCTGTATGTACCTTTGCTAGGTTTGTACGCTTTCATAAGCCAGCCCAACACAAAGTGCAATGGAAGGGTCTCACCCTGAGTGTTTATTGCTATCGTGCATATTGTATAGTACCTCACTTGTATGGAGTAAGGGGTAAGGGTGGGGGAAGCGGGTTTAAATGCATAAACATTCACAGTCAGACGCATTCACTTCATTTTAAAACGCACAGTCCTTCATTTCCCTATATAGAAAGTCAATTGTTAATGCTGGAAATTCTGCATAGTTTCTCGTCGTTCTGGTATTGTATCTGGACTATTATAAATTCTGCATAGTTTCTCGTCGTTCTGGCAGTGTATCTGGACTGTTATAAATTCTGCATAGTTTCTCGTCGTTCTGGCAGTGTATCTGGACTGTTATAAATTCTGCATAGTTTCTCGTCGTTCTGGTATTGTATCTGGACTGTTTTAAATTCTGCATAGTTTCTCGTCGTTCTGGTATTGTATCTGGACTGTTATAAATTCTGCATAGTTTCTCGTCGTTCTGGTATTGTATCTGGACTGTTATAAATTCTGCATAGTTTCTCGTCGTTCTGGTATTGTATCTGGACTGTTATAAATTCTGCATAGTTTCTCGTCTTTCTGGTAGTGTATCTGGACTGTTATAATTTCTGCATAGTTTCTCGTCGTTCTGGCAGTGTATCTGGACTGTTATAATTTAAAGCCTGTAGGAACCGGACATAAGTTGCATTACCAAGTGTTGGATATCGCTTCTTCTTTGGAGAGCTTTAGACATTCAGACACGTATGCACACATATGAGTGTGAACATATATGAGTGTGAATGAACATATGTGAGTGTGAACATATATAGTGTGAACATATATGAATGTGAATGAACATATGAGTGCAAATGAACATATATGAGTGTGAATGAACATATATGAATTTGAATAAACAGATATGAGTGTGAATGAACATATATGAGTGTTAATGAACGTATTTGAGTGTGAATGAACAAATATGAGTGTGAACATATAGGAGTGTGAATGAACATATGTGAGTGTGAACATATATAGTGTGAACATTTATGAATGTGAATGAACATATGAGTGCGAATGAACATATATGAGTGTGAATGAACATATATGAGTGTGAATGAACGTATTTGAGTGTGAATGAACACATATGAGTGTAAGCATATAGGAGTGTGAACATATAATGAGTAGAAACATATATGAGAGTGAACATATATGAGTGTGAACATATATGAGTGTGAATGAACATATATGAGTGTGAATGAACATATATGAGTGTGAATGAACATATATGAGTGTGAATGAACATATATGAGTGTGAATTAACATATATGAGTGTGAATTAACATATATGAGTGTGAACATATAATGAGTAGAAACATATATGAGAGTGAACATATATGAGTGTGAACATATATGAGTGTGAACATATATGAGTGTGAATGAACATATATGAGTGTGAGCATATAGGAGTATGAACATATAATGAGTGGGAACATATATGAGTGTGAACATATATGAGTGTGAATGAACATATATGAGTGTGAACATATAAATCAGTGTGAATGAACATATATGAGTGTGAATGAACATATATGAGTGTGAATGAACATATATGAGTGTGAATGAACATATATGAGTGTGAACATATATGAGAGTGAACATATATGAGAGTGAACATATATGAGTGTGAATTAACATATATGAGTGTGAACAGAAAATGAGTGGGAACATATATGAGTGTGAGCATATAGGAGTGTGAATATAAATGAGTGTGAATGAATATATACGTGTGAACATATGAGTGTGAATGAACACACATGAGTGTGAACGTATATGAGTGTAAACATATAATGAGTAGGAATGAACATATATAAGTGTGAACATATAATGAGTGTGAACATATATATGTTTACACTAATTGGGCATGCATTTTGCATTTGGAATACGTTAATTATGTCATTGATTCAATAAACCAGATGTGTACAAGTGTACAGTGAAGTGTATTTTTTTTCAAATCATGAAATGTGAATGTATGTGAACATATTTGAATATGTACTCAAGGTGTTTGCCTACTTTCATGAATATGATAACTTGAAATGTGCAATGAAACAAAGAAATAAACAAACAGATACACGTTGGTTTAAGGTCCAGTTTCATGTTTACGCGTTTAAAATTTCAAACTATAAAAATTAAGATCACATTTATTCAAGTAAGCAAGAACGATTCCACATGGTTTGTATTATTATAATTATGGTAAAGTAACGTATGTGCTTTAAATAGGTCAGGGCAATATTCAGACTTGTATAGTAAAATTATTGCGTTTATAGATGATGTGTTCGAAAAAAGGTATAACAAGACAGTTGAAATATCTTTCTTCAAATCGTATTAACACAAGAACAATCCACGAAGAAACACACAACACATCTGATAAGAAACTTTAAAATTACACATAACAGAGCACACATTACAGGACATTCGAGCAGCCAGACAATAGATGCAAGGCCTAGTCAGGAATTGTTATTTCATGGTCAATGTTTACTTCGTCACACGAGCGATGCAGTCCTTACAGTTAAGAGAAAGGGTTCCTACCACAATTTTTTTTTGGTTTTTTTTCATTTTACGTGTTTACCTCACTAGAGAGTTACGATACGCAGACGACAGAGTGATACTATCAAGAAGTGCAGAATGGATAGAGCAGCTAATTTCAGCATTAAATGGTAAAGATCAAAACCTGTTTATAAACATAAATAAAACAAAGACAATGACCACCGACAAAACACAATGTCAGCATACATTTACAGTGGGTGGGGAGGAAATAGATCAGGTCACACATTTTGAATATCTGGGCTCCAGAATTGACAAAAATGGCGACTGCTCAAAAGAAATCAGAAGAAGACTAGCTATGGCAATGCAGAGACTGAACAGCCGGAAGAAATTATGGCAGAGCACCAACAAAACGATAAAAGTAAAAGTCTTGAGAGCCTGTGTTTTTCCTGTGGCAGCTTATGGCTGCGAATCATGGACGACTACCAAAACTTCCAGACAAAGAATCGAATCCTTCGAGTCAAAATGTTACAAAAAGATCCTCAGAATACCCTGGACAGAGAAATAACAAATGTAGACATTCGGCAAGAGTTGAGCATAGAGGAGAACTGGTTTATCAATTCCATTTTGGCAAGAAAATGTAAATACTTCGGTTACATCAAGAGACACAACGGTCTTGAGAGAACAGTGATGGAAGGTATGGTGCCAGGCAAAAGAGGAAGGGGTAGACCAAGAAGACGATGGCACCAAGATATCCAAGAGTGCCTGGGGACGACTGTGGTGGAGGCTGGAGTTTTGGCAAGGGAACGAGTTTCTTTCAGACTGTGATGGGAGAGACGTTCTAGAAAGAACATGCTACATGATGATAATAAGCTCACTAGTTTCTACTGGCGGAGGCGCGCCTATTCCACCCCAGACAATACATTGTTAAATATTTATATAAAAAAATTGCTGTTTACCTTGGATCTGAAACATCAATATTATAATATTTTTTTGCTAGCAAAATTCAAATTCGTGAACGCTACTATGTTTGCAATTCCATCTTATTTATGTACTATAAAGTTGTCTCTCTTTATAAACAGAGGTTTCTCTCTTTAAAATGAGAGATGGATGACAAATACTTTAATTTCAAATTGTTGAATATTTCTTTTTAAAAAATGTCTGCTTATAAAATAAAAATGTAACATTTAAATTAAAAAACATAATCCACTTTAAGATACGTTGTAACATTAAAATTGTTACGCCAATAATTGTACACTGCTATAAATGTTAATGGTGCAAAGGATTAAATAAGATGCAAAGACGTAATTATATTGAAGAAAGCTAAAGGAAATCCAGTAAGCAGTCACTGCTATCGAGGGTGAAGTGTTAGGGAATACGCTGTAATATAATTTGTTGTGGCTTATCGTTTCTACAGGATAGAATAGTCAGCCCCATGCCCATATCTCACTAACTTTGTTGGGGAATGTCTGAGTTGTGGCTGTTTAATAATGGGAAATATATGGTCAGAACGATTGTTGGTGAATGTCTGAGTTGTTGCTGCTTAATGTTAATTATATGATTGAGGCGTTTGTTGGTGAATGTCTGAGTAATGCCTGTTTAAGGTTTAATATACCATTGAGGTGTTTGTTGGTGAGTGTCTGAGTAATGCCTGTTTAATGTTAAATATACGATTGAGACGTTTGTTGGTGAAAGTCTGAGTAATGCCTGTTTAAGGTTTAATATACGATTGAGGTGTTTGTTGGTGAATGTCTGAGTAATGCCTGTTTAAGGTTTAATATACCATTGAGGTGTTTGTTGGTGAGTGTCTGAGTAATGCCTGTTTAATGTTAAATATACGATTGAGACGTTTGTTGGTGAAAGTCTGAGTAATGCCTGTTTAAGGTTTAATATACGATTGAGGTGTTTGTTGGTGAATGTCTGAGTAATGCCTGTTTAAGGTTTAATATACGATTGAGATGTTTGTTGGTGAATGTCTGAGTAATGCCTGTTTAATATTAAATCTATGACTGAGACGTTTGTTGGGGAATGTATGAGATATGACTGTTTAATGTAAAATGTAGGGTTGAGACGTTTGTTGGGGAAAGTATGAGATATGACTGTTTAATGTGAAATGTATGGTCGGGACGTTTGTTGGTGAAGATCTGACTGTTTAATGGGAAATACATGATTGGGTGTCTCTGTTACCTTTATTGCGTGTACTAACTCATCTTACTCTATCATTGGCTGCATCATTATAATTATTGTCAAACAGTTACTTTGTGTTATCGACGCCCAAACGGGGAATAAACGATGGTATCATTGTAACCTGCACAGCATGTCATTAGTGGTGACACTATCATGTTGTAGCAATCAATAATAGTAACTCCACCTCAACTGCACTAATCTCTCCATGTACGTCCATACACCATGTTGGAGCAGACACTAACAATAACTTCCATCATAACTGTACTTCGGGGACGACGTGGTCTAGTGGTCAAATGACACGGCTCACAACTCGAAGGTGCTGCGTTCGCTCCCCATCACAGTACCGGTCGTTACCCAGGGGAAGCAAATCCTTAAAAAATGCAGGCGGATGCAGACCATTACATAAAATGTATGACGAAGTCGGATACACTGAGCCGACAGGCGCTGTACTTCGTGTTCACGAAGACACCATGTTGGAACAGACAGTAACCCCGTCTCAACTGTACTGGTGATGTTCGTTCACCACATGTGATGAAGACCGCTCTCTTTGTACAGCCGTGTGGACCGTTTTCTCTCTTGCTGTGTCCATTATGTTCGTCCATCACATGTGATGAAGACCGCTCTCTTTGTCCAGCGGTGTGAACAGTCCTTTTTCTTGCTGCGTTCGCTTCTTCTTCTTTCGTTTGCTTTAAAATATTGTCTTTATCTGCAATGTTGTCTCTTGTATAAACTTCACTGTCTTTTGTAGTTCACAAACAGGTCCATAAAGTTTCTCTTCCAGTCTTGTTTCTATGGGCCAGTGAGATTTTCTCTGTATATCACTTTCGTGGATGTCAACCAGGTAGATCCATAATTTGCCTGCGAAGTTTCGCCTGATGCATAAAACTACTTCTTTTCAGTCTTCCCATTGCTACATTTTGAAATCTGTCTTTCATTGGATGGCTCGGCATGCAGAGGAACTTTTCTGCCTGTGTTAATACCTTTGTGTCTCTGCGTTCTCTTAGTGCTTGTATCCTTCCCATTTTCTCCATCTCCACTATAGGTGTTGATTTCATTGCTCCTGTAATGACCCTAAGTGCCTGATTTTGCACCTTATCCACCTCTTTTAGGGTAGTGTTTGCTGCGGGGCACCACGCTGCTGACCCATATTCCAGATGTGGCCGTATACCTTGTTGGTAAACTTTGTTAAGTATTTTTCCACTAGCAACCCATGTGGTTCCACTTAATTTTCTCAGGATGGCTAACTTCCTCCTGGCTTTTTTGGCTGCCTTGTTGACGTGTTCCGTCCATGTCAACCTATCATCAAATGTAACTCCAAGATAGGTGGGTTGTTTATCTTCTTTGAGGTGTTCTCCATTTATCTTGATAACTCCAGCTTGTTGTTTTGGGGAGAGGGTGAAAAGCGTAGTGCTACATTTTTCTGTGTTAATGTTTACACACCATCTGTTTGTCCATGAGGTCAAGGCATCAATAGCTCTTTGCAGCATTCTGGTGGCCACTGTTGCTTGCTCATTTACACACCATATTACCAAGTCATCTGAATACATTGCAACTTTTGTTCCTTGTGGTAGCTCAGCAATCAAGTCATTGATGAAGACTATGAAAAGTGTAGGGGAAAGAACTCATCCCTGAGGCACACCATGACGCAGTATAATTTTCTTACTCTTGAGACCATCTAGTTGGACTCTGGCTCTTCTGTTATGTAAGTATGCTTTTATCCATTTGTACATCCTACCCATCACTCCATTATTTCTCAGTTTCTTTAAAAGTCCTTCTTTCCAAACTTTATCAAAAGCTTTCCTTAAGTATATCCATGCTGCTAATACTAATTTCTTGTCATGTACTGCATCCTCGATCTCGTGTGAGAGGTATGTTGCCTGGTCTTCAGTGGAGTTGCATTTCCTAAATCCTGCCAACTGTGGCACAAGAAGATTTTGGCTCTCAAGATACCACTGCAGCCTTAGGTTGATAATACGTTCCATTGTTTTACATATGCAGCTTGTGAGGCTGATTGGTCTATAGCTGGATGCCATGGAACTGTCTTTCCCTGGTTTTGAGAGTGGTATCATGATTGCTTCTCTCCAGGTATGTGGGACTGTACCTGATGTCCAACAAATGTTGAAGATCTGAAGCAGCTTTGTTTTTGCTGCTGTTTCAGAGTTCTTGATCATCTCATTGGACACTCCGTCTGTTCCTGGCGACTTTCTCATTTTCAGTTTGGATATTGCAAACTCCAGTTCTTTGTATGTGATTGGTGTCTCCATAACTTCGGGTATGACACCATCTCGCTCCTGACGAACACTTCGTTGTTTCTCTCTGTCTACTTCAATGTTGCTATATTTTACAAAAGAGTCCGCAAAGTAATCAGCGGCTTGTTTGCCTGTGAGGATGTTTCCATCTTTGTTTAATGTAATCTTTGTGTTTCTCTGTGCACCCTCATCATTAAGTTGTTTTACCAACTTCCACAGTTTCCTGATATCCTTTTCAAAGTTCAGAGACTCTGTTTTCTCCCTCCAACTTCTTCTAGCCTGCAACTTTTCCCTTTGAAATTTGGCCTTAGCACGTTGATATTTTTGGTGGTGTTCTTAACATGGACTAATCTCTGCTTGCTTTCTAGATGTTTCTACCTCGTTTTGCAGTTGTTCTAATTCACTATTCCAGTATGGCCTATATTGTTTGCGGGCCCCTCTAGGTATTGTTTCATGGGCAGCCTGTAGCATGCATCTGCTGAAATTATCGACTACCTTATTTATGTTTTCATCTGTTGTTAGATTTCTAGTCAGCACACTAGACCGATGCTGGTACATTGACCAGTCTGCCTTCCTGTAATTCCACCGAGGCAGGGTACTTCGTTCCTTGACATATTCATTTTCAATAGTTTGACATACTGGTCTGTGGTCACTACCTCCAAGTTGTTTCCCAACAATGCATGGTGAGTGGAATGCCAAATCTGGTGTAGAAGTGGTGTGCCATGATCTCGAGTAGAAAGTCGGTGGGTCTGTTGGCTGGTTAATCAAGATAAGTCCATTGTCATCCTGCCAGTTTTCTAGCTCCTCACCCCTCCTATCCATTTGATCATAGCCCCAGCTCTGTGAGTGGCTATTGAAGTCTCCACACACAATCAGTCTTTCCTTTGTTGCAATCGTATCCAGTGCCAGTGGACGATCACTCGGACAGTAATAATTTAGAAGGTGGAATTCTGTACTTTCTGTCTTGAGATACATCATCTGGTATTCTGCCCCCTCCATATATACTTCCTGCTGATAAGCATTGATGCTATTTCTCACAAGTGTCAGAATTCCACCCTTCTGCCTGTCTTGTCGGTCAGACCTATAGCACTGGTATCCTCTAATTTTGAAGGCTATATCTTTATTGAGATGCGTTTCTTGCAAGCAACATACATTTACTTGCTCTTCGTATAGAATATTCTCAAGCTTTAATTTTTTTTTTTATAACCATCTCTTTTGCTGTTGACGCCTTCAGCATTCCAGTGCATTATTTTAAGTGTTCTTTCCTTTGTTTTCTGTTTTTGTTTGGCCAGTAGCTCTATTCTCGTGCCTTCTGACTCCACGAGGCATCCTAGAAGGACCTCCAGTAATAAAGTTTGAACCCTTTCAAGACGGGGAACCCGGCACTGTACCTGTCTGGTTGTCCACCACAGGCCGAGCGCCATAACGTTTTGCAGATATAGGCATACTTTCATGTTGCGTATTTGCGTGACATTCTGATTGCTGTGGTGCGCCTTTTGGCTGGTTGCCTCCGTCTTCAGCACCTTAACGTTGCTTGGGCAGACTGTGGTCTTGCTCGAAGGGATGTGTGATGATGATGATATGAACTTATTGACCCATTTTTCAAGTATCCCTGAAGAGAGGCAGTCCAGTGTGTCTGTGTCTCAGGATCGTCACGTCCTGCCAGAAACATAGCATATTCATGAGAGTGGGGTATCTCCTTACTCCCCTTTAGTATTCTTGGCTCCTCTGCAGTGATGGTACGCCTAGCATTCAACGACACCTGGGAGGTTGTTACAAAGGGGCAGAGGTGTAATGTCCGCTGGCCTGCATCTCTTCATTGGGATGACTGATAGAAGACAAAAGTAAAGAACGAGGCAAGAATGCATTTAACTCATGAAGTGGGGGTGAATTGGTTTAGCCCAGAGCGTGTACCACTCGCCGGTGGGTTCTGCTGAAATGGGTGACAACGCGGTGATTTGGATGACAGTGATGAAGGAGCTGCGTCATGTATCAACCTCCCTCACTCGTCATGAGCTACCTTTGATCAGCGGCAAGACATTATCGAGACGACTGAAGGCAGCCCAGGAGGCAGATTTTTCCTCTGCGTTTACTCCCGAAGCTTTTCCCGTAAACATGTATCCTGCAAGACAGCAGGAGTGTACCATCCAATAGGTTGAGCTAGTAGCGTGACCAGGACCAGATCTCTTTGTTTATAACACAGTGGCCCAAACACTTAAGTACCAAATAATGTTCCAGACAAAGCGTTGTTACAAAGTGACTGGGCTCTCACTGTTCATAAAGGCACAATTTGGTCAAACGGCAGGAGCCCATAGGGCCTCTAGATCAATAACCAACCATAAAGACACCATTGGGCCAAAGGGCAGGAGCCCATAGGGCCGCTGGATCAATAACCCACCATACAGACACCATTGGGCCAAAGGGCAGGAGCCCATAGGGCCGCTGGATCAATAACCAACCATAAAGACACCATGGTGCAGCAGACAGTAACCGGACACCCACCTGAACTATCCTAGTCGCTTCATGGTCACCCAAATACCCTGCTGTAGTGCAGCAGACAGACAAAACCTCACCTTAACTATAGCAGTCTCTTAAGTTACACGCATGCACCATGGCGCAGCAGACCTACACAGTAATCGTAGACCCACCTTGACTGCTCTAGATTGGATGAGCATCGTTTTTAGATCAAGGCAATGTAAATGAAACTGGTTGTATACTCAGACTCAGAAGTCTTCTAAACCAGTATAAAGAAGTTAAGTTAAGTTAGTTTGTCTACGTTCACTCTGACACCATCATTTTATTTGCAAGCAAACAGTATTTCTGTTTCTGTTTCTAATAATCGACGTCACTGCACCCCGGGTATACCCATAGGTGCTCAGTCTTTCTTATCAAATGGCGTAAGGTATGGATGCTGATGATCCCTGTAGCTCACTGGTTGTACTCTCCTGCTCCATCCTCTTATGCGCCCCACTCCGCTCGAACCTCGTTTAATGTCGAAACTTTGCAGTCTGTGGATTGCTATACAGGAAGAGATGACATCTGAGGAGTTGACATCGTACGCAAGGGAGATTTTGATCTCGACAGCAAAAGAAATGATTCCAAAGATATTGCACAAGACACAGAGCTATATAACAGACGAAACACAGAAACTCATTGCAGAAAGGCAACAATTAAAACAAATGGGAAGTAAGGGGACCAACACAGCATATAAAAACTGCGCAAGAAAAGTTAGAGAAATAAGAAAAGATAAAAGAAGATACATAGTAGAAACATGTAAGGATATAGAAAACCTACAACAACAAGGCAAAGAAAGAGATGCATTCAAAGCAATAAGAACACTGACAAGGGAATTCCGTCCGGTTCCACATGTCATAAATGACGAAGAGGATAACACACTAACAGAAACCAAAGACATACTGAATAGATGGAGAGAGTACTGCAGAACCATGTATGGAGACAGCACAAAGCGCTCAGTTACAATCCTACCAAAGGATGAGAAAGAACCTGAACCAACATTGGAAGAAGTACGCTCTGCAATTAAAAGCCTGAAAAAGGGAAAGTCCCCAGGATGCGATGATATCCCAGCAGAGCTAATTCAAGCAGGAGGAGAGGCATGTGCTTGAGTCTATCACAAGCTGTGTAAACAGATATGGCACAGTGCAGAGTGGCCAGAAGCATGGAAGAAATCAATTTATATTCCCCTCCCCAAAAAAGGCAACCTGAAGCTGTGCACGAACTACCGAACTATCGCACTGATCAGCCATGCTAGCAAGATACTCTTGCGAATCCTATTAAGAAGGATAGAGAAAAGGTTTGAATCTGAAATTCACGTAGTCCAGGCAGGTTTTAGGAAAGACAGAGGGGCCCGGGACCACATATTCAATCTATGAAAAATGTAGAGAGTTTAATGTAGACCTTTACACATGTTTCATTGACTACACTAAAGCCTTCGACACAGTAAAACATCAAAATCTGTAGAGAATCATGAAGGAAATGGGGTTTCCTTTGCATATAGTCCATCTCATTGAAACATTATACCAAGATCAACAAGCCGCTGTCCGAGTATCTGGGCAAACATCAGATTGGTTTGCAGTACAAAAGGGAGTCCGACAGGGATGTATCCTCTCACCTTATCTGTACAACATATATGCAGAATGTATAATGAGAAATGTGTGAGAAGATGAGAACATTGAAAGTTTCGACCCATTTACGATTGGGGGGTACGAGATTCCAGAGTTACGATATGCAGATGACACAGTGATACTATCAAGAAGTGCGGAAGGGCTAGAGCAGCTACTTTCAGCCGTTAATGGACATAGTAAAGATCAAAATCTGTTCATAAACATAAATAAAACAAAGATAATGACCACCGATAAAACACAATGTCAGCATACATTTACAGTAGGTGGTGAGGAAATAGATCAGGTTACACATTTTGAATATCTGAGCTCCAGAATCGACAAAAATGGTGACTGCTCGAAAGAAATCAGAAGAAGACTAGCTATGGCAATGCAGAGACTGAACAGCCTGAAGAAATTATGGCAGGGCACCAACAAAACGATAAAAGTAAAAGTCTTGAGAGCCTGTGTTTTTCCTGTGGCAGCTTATGGCTGTGAAGCATGGACGATTTCCAAAACTTCTAGACAAAGAATCGAATCCTTCGAGTCAAAATGTTACAGAAAGATCCTCAGAATACCCTGGACAGAGAAAAGAACAAATGTAGACATTCGGCAAGAGTTGAGCATAGAGGAGAACTGGTTTATCAATTCCATTTTGGCTAGAAAATGCAAATACTTTGGTCACATCAAGAGACACAACGGTCTTGAGAGGACGGTGATGGAAGGTATGGTGCCAGGCAAAAGAGGAAATGTAGACCAAGAAGACGATGGCACCAAGATATCCAGGAATGCCTAAGTATGACTGTAGCGGAGGCAGGAGTTTTGGCAAGGGAACGAGTTTCTTTCAGACAGACTGTGATGGGAGCGACGTTCTACAAAGGACATGCTACATGAGAGGAGGATTGCTGATCCATCTATTGCGGTGTCCTCATCCAGCAGGCGGTCATTGATTAATTTCAAAATGTCACTTCTATCCATCATTAATATGCTCATGATGGGAGCTTGTGAAGCTAAGATGTCAGCTCTTTTATTGCCCTGAACCCCGGCATGAGCAGGACAGTTGATCCATGTCAACACAGGGAGGTTTGAGGCCTCAACAGCAGCTATCCACTCGCACCTAAGCCATCCCTTCTGTACTTTCTGAAGTACGGCTTGCACGTCTGTCACGATGAAAACTGTAACCGCACCTTAACTTTAAATTCAAGGGGGACTCAGTGGTCTCGAGTTAAGGTGTCCGCATCGGAAGTCCGGAGGTATCGGGTTCAAATCAATATGGAGACTGGGATATATTTCACGTGAATCTTCTTGTAAAAAAAATCTCTGATCTCTGGGTAGTGAGATCGGACACCCGTGTTCAGTGTCCAGCACATTAAAAATCCATTGGCAGTTAGAAATCGAAAAGAGTAGGTTTAACGGCCGCTACCTTGGAGAAAAAATCTACCCAAAAATTATTTAAGCTCGTGTTTATATGGTTGGGGTTCGAATTCGAGCTGCGACAGTTGGTTCATGATGGCAAATTTTTCTGGAGATCTCTTGGTTCATCACTGGAGATCCCTGGGCTCATTGCTGGATTTACGGAGTTCGTGCTTTGTGCGATGCTCTCTGGCAGGCGGATACCGTTCTGAGGAGAGAAACCGAGCCATATTGGGAGTCGAGCCCTCGGCCTTAACCCTGTACCTTCCCCTCGGTGGTTTGTTAACAGCATCATATAGATGGTATTGCCCACCGCAAAGTGACGATGGCCACAACATCAAGATGGTTCTGTCTTGTGCGAACAAATCACGTGTGATGTGCGCTGTATTTGGATTATAGTGAGGAAGAATATGCGCTGGACTGTTATCCCAAGTTATCGCTGGCTGCGATAAGCTCATTCACTGTGCTGTAGTCAGAGTCGTTGGCTGCGATAAGCTCATTCACTGTGCTGTAGTCAGTCGTTGGCTGCGATAAGCTCATTCACTGTGCTGTAGTCAGAGTCGTTGGCTGCGATAAGCTCATTCACTGTGCTGTAGTCAGTCGTTGGCTGCGATAAGCTCATTCACTGTGCTGTAGTCAGAGTCGTTGGCTGCGATAAGCTCATTTACTGTGCTGTAGTCAGAGTCGTTGGCTGCGATAAGCTCATTCACTGTGCTGTAGTCAGAGTCGTTGGCTGCGATAAGCTCATTCACTGTGCTGTAGTCAGAGTCGTTGGCTGCGATAAACCCATTTACTGTGCTGTAGTCAGAGTCGTTGGCTGCGATAAACTCATTCACTGTGCTGTAGTCAGAGTCGTTTTCCTGCGATAAACTCATTTACTGTGCTGTAGTCAGAATCGTTGGCTGCGATAAGCTCATTCCCTGTGCTGTAGCCAGAGTCGTTGGCTGCGATAAGCTCATTCACTGTGCTGTAGTCAGAGTCATGGGCTGCGATAAACTCATTTACTGTGCTGTAGTCAGTCGTTGGCTGCGATAAACTCATTTACTGGGCTGTAGTCAGAGTCGTTGGCTGCGATAAGCTCATTCACTGTGCTGTAGTCAGAGTCGTTGGCTGCGATAAGCTCATTCACTGTGCTGTAGTCAGTCGTTGGCTGCGATAAGCTCATTCACTGTGCTGTAGTCAGAGTCGTTGGCTGCGATAAACCCATTTACTGTGCTGTAGTCAGAGTCGTTGGCTGCGATAAACTCATTCACTGTGCTGTAGTCAGAGTCGTTTTCCTGCGATAAACTCATTTACTGTGCTGTAGTCAGAGTCGTTGGCTGCGATAAGCTCATTCCCTGTGCTGTAGCCAGAGTCGTTTTCCTGCGATAAGCTCATTCACTGTGCTGAAGTCAGAGTCGTTGGCTGCGATAAGCTTATTCACTGTGCTGTAGTCAAAGTCGTTGGCTGCGATAAGCTCATTCACTGTGCAGTATCTTCGATTCGGTATCTAGTTAATTATTGTCAATCGCAAGAGATGATGGTCACAACATCAGACGGTTTTGTCTTAATAATATGATGTGCGCTGTATTTGGATTATAGTGAGGAAGTAAATGCGCTGGTCATCAATCTCACTCTTATCCCGAGTTACCTTGGATCAGTGGCAAGACTATTGGTCGAGACGACTGGAGGTAACTCTAATAAATCCTGTAAGACCAGGGGCCACTTGAAACTAGTGGGATTCGATCGCCCACCGTTTTCGTTCATCACTGTGAGAGGCGAGTACCTCAACCTCTTGACTACAGCGACTCCAAATATATATAACCCAATATATATAATTATTTTATAATATATTAGTTATATATTTATCATATAGATATCGCCTAACTGGCTGCGTGTCTACTTAGCTCTAGTGCGTTTGAGTTTAATAACATCGATAAAGCCACCCTCAAAGAAACTGATTGTATAGACTCTGTATAGTCTTCTAAACCATTGTAAAGACGTTAAAAAGTTAGTCCCTCCTTGCCCAGTTCGCCTAAATAATTACCCAGACAACCGCCGCCATCTTGCATACGCTGGCCAGACACTGAGAGTTATCCCTCCCTTAACAGGAAGTGGTCCCAGCAGAAACAAGAGCAGCAGCCAGAACGACCTGTGTCCTCCTATCTCTCGCTCCAGCTACATTTTTAGCTTGAAATCTCAGTTTTTTCTTGCTCTTCGGATTATTAACATTTGAAGGTAAGTGATGTTAAAGCTTAGAAGGTGCTTGCTCATGATATGGATGATTTGTCAAATTGATTTATACGACTAAAAGGCATTTCCTGTCGCTCGAAACCAGGAACCGCTGCCGGTTGATGATCATCTTTAGAAACACTTGACTTAGTCTATATTTAATATTAGATTAGATCTAGAAGGAGGAAGGACACACTTCCTTGTTTACTTACCATTCAAGCTACCTGACATACTGGGATTGATACTTGATATATGTATATATAGCCAGAACAGTTATACGTCTCAGATATGATTAATTATATATTTGTAATCAGCCCATAAACTCAATAATCGCAGTTCCCAGTGGACCACTGAGTCAGAGTGGTTCCCGGGGCAGAACTAAATCTTGAGTTGTTGCTTAGATAGATGTTTGCCTCACTAGTTTCTACTGGCGGAGGCGCGCCCATTCGACCCCAGACGGTAGTCAATTCGGCGATATCAGGACGCATAAACCAGTGCTTGGATGTATGTGTGCGTCTGTATGTACCTATGATGATAGGTTTGTGCGCTCTCAGAAGCTAGCCAAACCAAAGTGCAGCAGCAATGGAAGGGCGCGTTTGAAACTTACTCGCCCACCGTTTTATACCTTGCATGTCGTAAGAGACGACTGAAGATGGTTGTCAGTAAATGGAGCTGGCAACCTCATCATGTAAAACTGTTTCTATGAAACTGCGCTGCAAGAGATCGGAATCGGGCATTCCTAAAACTAAAAGCTATACAGTTAGTTATGGTAAAAGAAAATTCATTATTTGGCCTGCCCTATGTATGTCAATAGATCTTTATTTTAATGAATGTCATTCTATAATTCATCAAATGGAACAATGAGAGATTATTATTCTACATGACTAAAATGGTAAATTTGCTTTGTGAAGCTAATTTACAAAGATAAAATTGTGTGTGACCTTCTATTAGAACGGTTTCTTGTTATTCTTTTATTTTATCCATATGCTTTTATCACTTTTGATTATTTAGTTGCCCATCACAAGCGTAGATGGCGACAGCGTCAGACATGTTTATTCAGATGTGACTGCCAATGACTAGAGTCTGATCTGAGCGTGACAAACTCTACTGTAGGACTCAAGTGAACAGTATTTTTAGTTGGGCAGTCTTGCATTCTTTCCTTTCGTGCAGCTTGCTTTTCCTGCACCTCCATAATGATCCTCTGCTCAGCAGTACAAGCACCATGTGTGACAGTAGTGCGCCAGACTGAGCGGTTCGGAGCAAGCTAACAACATCAATGGAGAAACTATTCAAAGAAACAATTAGAGTGTCTTTATATTGTTTCTTTTGTCCCCACTGTGAGCGTTGTCCTGTCCTAAGCTCACCATACAACAGTTGTTTAGGGAGGTGCCCATCTGACATGCAAACAACATACCCTGTACATCTGATCTGGGCTCTCTGTAGCAGCGTATGGATGCCAGAGAGTCTCATTCCACATATTTAACAAAGGTTGCTCAGTTATGCTCAGAACATAATACGCCACAGATGTGTTTGTTTCGAAAGCTATTCTTCTTCTTCATCGTACGCAGTCATACAGTAACCATTATTTTTTCGAAAAAAGCAGCCGTCATCCTGAGGCTGTCGGCACTGCCATAAAGCTTGTCTAGTGTTGCCACTGGTGATGGCCACATCTGCTCTCTCTGACCCTCGTATGTCGGTCAGTTTTGCAGCAAATGCTCAGCGGTCATTTTGCCGGTACCACACGGGCATTCGTCGGTGCCACCTATCTTCAATTTGTTGAATAGGTGGTACCTGAGTCTATTGTGGCCAGTGCGAAGTCTGAAGACCACGACCTGCTCTTTTCTGTTCAACTGGTAATAGGCATCGTTTTTTGGTGTAGCCAGTATGTTCGGTTTCCCATTTGGTCATGTATCTAGTGAAAGCTATTCAATGTGTATGAAATTTATGCATAGTACGACATGAATGTTTCTTTGATTCATGCTTTTTTCCACATAATCTGTCCACTTCAACGGGGTTATGCATGCCTTTTCTGTACCAGCTCATTTCCTGTTCACATGGCCATATTTCTGCATGTGGTCGGTAATGAGATTCGAGGAATCCATCTTGTGCATATCACATATCCAAGATCGTAGAAAATTACTCTCACACTTATATCTCTGACTGAAAGTTGTAGGGCCAATTGTTGACTTGTGATGAGATGATCCTCATGAATAATCACATCAGCACGCTGCAACTTTTTTGGGCTGATGGCTATGGAAGGACATCCAGACCGTGTCCAATCATGCAGCTCTGTCTTTCCTCTTCCTGAAGCTTTAGCTTTCCTAACCCAGCATCCAACGATGATTCTTTCGGCTGCACATCTTTCATGCACAGCACACAAACATTTGGGAATGCTCTGCATGTCACACTTTCCCCACCACTAAGAGTTCAATTACCGCGAGTCTGGCACAAACGCCATTTTAACAGACTACTACGGCAGTGCTATCCTTCGGAAGATCATGCAGTTTATGCTGGAAACATTAACATTGCTTTCTGTAAATTTTCACTTTGCAATAGCAGAGGGGGAAAAAACGATAAACAAAAGAATGAACTGGTGGGGTTTTGAATCCTGCACGTTTCAAGCGAGGAAAGACCAGCGTCTAGTCATGTTGGAGAAAAAAAAACTAGGAAGATCCCATTTACACGCTGTACATGAATAAGAGCACTTGACGGTTCAAAAGAATAGGCTGTAAGCTCCTGTCTAGGTACAATTTGAAAACAAATTAATTTAATGTCTACCAAATATGCAACCTACCTTAACCCTAGTAAGTCGCAAGAAGTACAAATTTCAAAATAAAAGAACGTACTATGAGGACAAAACCTTCGGCTGCCTGTTTGAATACCAGAATTCCAAGATATATTTATTCTGGATTGAGAAAAAAAATTGTGGTGTATTACTTCATGCGCAACCTTTGTATATCTGGTACAAGTGGTCCTATGTTTCCTTGGTGTCTTCTTATTGTTTTAATACTTGATGATTTATAGATATTGCAACTTGAAACATTTATTTCTGTATTGCGGAGAAATCCCACATGAAAGTGTTGTCTGTGACTATTTGTTGTCAAGTACCATTTGAACCTCTTCTTTTGTCGTCTCACTTTCTACTGGGTTGTAGTCCAGTACCATGGTATGTATTTCTCTTTGTCATCTCACTTTCTGCCGGGTTGTAGTGGAATGTCGTGGTATGCATTTGTCTTTTGTCGTCTCACTTTCTGTTGGGTTGCAGCCGAGTGACATTTTACTACAGGTCTAGTTTGTGCTGTCTATCCACCTTTTCCTCAGTCTCTCCCTTCTTCCTGATGTTCTTCTGTTGAAGGTTGCATGAACAATGTGGTCTGAGTGCGTTCTCACAATGTGGCCAAACCAATTAGTTTGGCCTTTGAGCTTCTTCATTATTTTACTGCAGTCTCCGCGATGAAGGTTGGCTGCATTAGATCTCGAACATTCTTTATCTCTCACCCTGGTGGTACACACAGACTGCTGTTCATTCACCCTTTGATATTATCCACCCTCTTGCAACGCTGCCTACCTCGGGCTCGACTGCCTTTAACCTTCCCCTCTACTATGGTTTTCACACGAGTTTCATTTCTTTTAATATGGCCAAAATATTTGATTTGTCAGCTCTTTATGTCTTTCAACGGTTTTCTTTTCACCCTTAGTTCCTCCAGTAGTTACAAATTACATCAACCAAAAATTTCCACCAACAGCCTGGACACACTCTTATACGGATGGCTCAGCCAAAGAGGCCATTGGAAACGGGGGAGGAGGCATCACTATAAAACTAAAAAGCAAAGTATACTCAGCGTTTGCCACTGGGAGACACTGCAGCAACTTTAGTGCCGAAGCCAGTGCCATGAGACAAGCAGCTGAAACCCTTATAGACCATAGGGAGCAGACAGAAAAGAAAATGGTCATTTTCACAGACGCCCTCTCAGTGTTAATGGCTCTGAAGAACCAGCACAAAAATGAACTCGGTGCTCTGGCAGACTCGCTCGAACGCCTGTCCCAGTGCTTAAAAAAAAAAAAGCATAGTCTAGTGGGTATAATCCCACTGAGACATTCCAGGCAACGAGGAGTCGGAGATACTCACCAGAGAGGGAGGAATGCTGTAGCAGAGTGATTGAGAAATCACATACAATGAAACTAAAGCATTCATCGGGACAACGTACAGTGCAAAGTGGAAAAAAAACAGCGTTGACCACATAGAAAACGACGCATACCATCAGCTCTCCAGGGCGAAACCAGCGGATTATCCCCGGCTACGCAAAGGTCACAACAGATTTGCCATCTTCTGTTATTACATGTCTAAGATGTGAGAAACTTGTCCCCTACTCCAATACTTCCCCGTTTACTCTGATGTACTATTTAGGATTTTTTGTGCTGCTAATTATCATATTTAAAAAAAAAATGTTACCAGAACAGAACTTCATTTATCATTTATTCATTCAAAGGGACAACACGATCTAGTGGTCAAGTGACATGGCTCATAAACAGAAAGTGCTGGGTTCGAAGCAAATCCTTAGAAAATGCAGGAGGAAGCAGGCTCAGAAAGCCAGATGCACTGGGCCGACAGGCGCAAAATGAAAACATAGTGCAGTGTACATGGCCTAGGGGGGATAAACAAATAGGACAAAAATAAAATAAAATAACAATGTATCTATTCAAAGCATGTCTCTCCTCTCTATACATAGGCCAATGACTACACCTTACCAGCATTCACTGTCCTGGGTTACTCTTTCTACTGCTCTCTATGTGTAACCATTCTCCTGCGGATGCCATGTTAGAGCGTGTCAGGCTATGTTGCACAGTGTATCCAGTCCAATTTTCTTCTTAATTTGTTGTTTCAGTGGCTGTTGTTGGCTCTTTTCCCACAATTCTTCATTCCTCACCATGTCCTGCCACTTCATAAACACAGGTCTTCATTCCTCACCATGTCCTGCCACTTTATGAACACAAGTCTTCATTCCTCACCATGTCCTGCCACTTTATGAACACAGGTCTTCATTGGGGAGTCCATGGCGAAGTGTTTAAGCTGTTGGCCTCGTGATCTTCTTCTTCTTCGTTCGTTCTCAATCTTCCGCTACCAAACCCTGAAAGGGCTTAAGTAGCAGAATGTAGTCCAGACAACGGAATGCATTGTGTTGTAGTTTACAGCTTGGCTGCGATATTTGCACCTTTCGGTACAACACATCCGACTTCAGCAAGCATTTTTTGAGTACCGGGTTAGCATTCCCTCTTCGATCCCTTCTCCTTAGCCAGTCTGCCCTGCTGCAGCCTGTTATCCAGGATCACCACGTGGAGGTGTAGAAGGGTCTTGGCAGCTCTGGTTCGCTGGCCCTGACGTTAGCATTCAGCTATGGGTCGCTGACCCGCATGTTTGATCCAGCTTCTTTCGTCGTTTCAGCCTGGCTCTATCTCACCTGTCCTTTGGGTCAGTGGCTGTCTTACAACAACATCTGGGCCCTACCCTAAAGTACGCCCTAGCCCAACGTCTTCCCGCCACCTCTAGCCCCACTGCTAGCTGCCTAGACAACCCCTATCCCCCACTGCTAGCTGACTAGACAGACCCTAGCCCCCACTGCTAGCTGACTAGACAACCTCTAGTCCCCCACCGCTAGCTGCCTAGACAACCTCTAGTCCCCCACCGCTAGCTGCCTAGACAACCCCTATCCCCCACCGCTAGCTGCCTAGACAACCTCTAGTCCCCCACCGCTAGCTACTAGACAGACCCTAGCCCCCACTGCTAGCTGACTAGACAGACCCTAGCCCCCACCGCTAGCTGCCTAGACAGACCCAAGCCCCCACTGCTAGCTGCCTAGACAGACCCTAGCCCCCACTGCTAGCTGCCTAGACAGACCCTAGACAACCCCTATCCCCCACCGCTAGCTGACTAGACAGACCCTAGACAATCCCTATCCCCCACCGCTAGCTGACTAGACAGACCCTAGACAATCCCTATCCCCCACCGCTAGCTGCCTAGACAACCCCTATCCCCCACCGCTAGCTGCCTAGACAACCCCTATCCCCCACTGCTAGCTGCCTAGACAGACGCTAGACAACCCCTAATCCCACTGCTAGCTCCCTAACCCCACTGCTAGCTGCCTAGACAGACCCTAACCCCACTGCTAGCTGACTAGACATACCCTAGACAGACCCTAACCCCACTGCTAGCTGACTAGACAGACCCTAACCCCACTGCTAGCTGCCTAGACAGACCCTAACCCCACTGCTAGCTGCCTAGACAGACCCTAACCCCACTGCTAGCTGACTAGACATACCCTAACCCCACTGCTAGCTGCCTAGACAGACCCTAACCCCACTGCTAGCTGACTAGACATACCCTAGACATACCCTAACCCCACTGCTAGCTGCCTAGACAGACCCTAACCCCACTGCTAGCTGCCTAGACAGACCCTAACCCCACTGCTAGCTGCCTAGACAGACCCTAACCCCACTGCTAGCTGCCTAGACAGACCCTAACCCCACCGCTAGCTGCCTAGACAACCCCTATCCCCCACCGCTAGCTGCCTAGACAACCTCTAGTCCCCCACCGCTAGCTACTAGACAGACCCTAGCCCCCACTGCTAGCTGACTAGACAGACCCTAGCCCCCACCGCTAGCTGCCTAGACAGACCCTAACCCCACTGCTAGCTGCCTAGACAGACCCTAACCCCACTGCTAGCTGACTAGACAGACCCTAACCCCACTGCTAGCTGACTAGACAGACCCTAACCCCACTGCTAGCTGACTAGACAGACCCTAACCCCACTGCTAGCTGCCTAGACAGACGCTAGACAACCCCTAACCCCACTGCTAGCTGACTAGACAGACCCTAGACAGACCCTAACCCCACTGCTAGCTGACTAGACATACCCTAGACAGACCCTAACCCCACTGCTAGCTGCCTAGACAGACCCTAACCCCACTGCTAGCTGCCTAGACAGACCCTAACCCCACTGCTAGCTGCCTAGACAGACCCTAACCCCACTGCTAGCTGCCTAGACAGACCCTAACCCCACTGCTAGCTGCCTAGACAGACCCTAACCCCACTGCTAGCTGCCTAGACAGACCCTAACCCCACTGCTAGCTGCCTAGACAGACCCTAACCCCACTGCTAGCTGCCTAGACAGACCCTAACCCCACTGCTAGCTGCCTAGACAGACCCTAACCCCACTGCTAGCTGCCTAGACAACCCCTAACCCCACTGCTAGCTGCCTAGACAGACCCTAACCCCACTGCTAGCTGCCTAGACAGACCCTAACCCCACTGCTAGCTGCCTAGACAGACCCTAACCCCACTGCTAGCTGCCTAGACAGACCCTAACCCCACTGCTAGCTGCCTAGACAGACCCTAACCCCACTGCTAGCTGCCTAGACAACCCCTAACCCCACTGCTAGCTGCCTAGACAACCCCTAACCCCACTGCTAGCTGCCTAGACAACCCCTAACCCCACTGCTAGCTGCCTAGACAGACCCTAACCCCACTGCTAGCTGCCTAGACAGACCCTAACCCCACTGCTAGCTGCCTAGACAGACCCTAACCCCACTGCTAGCTGCCTAGACAACCCCTAACCCCACTGCTAGCTGCCTAGACAGACCCTAACCCCACTGCTAGCTGCCTAGACAGACCCTAACCCCACTGCTAGCTGCCTAGACAGACCCTAACCCCACTGCTAGCTGCCTAGACAGACCCTAGACAGACCCTTACCCCACTGCTAGCTGCCTAGACAGACCCTAACCCCACTGCTAGCTGCCTAGACAGACCCTTACCCCACTGCTAGCTGCCTAGACAGACCCTAACCCCACTGCTAGCTCCCTAACCCCACTGCTAGCTGACTAGACAGACCCTAACCCCACTGCTAGCTGCCTAGACAGACCCTAACCCCACTGCTAGCTGCCTAGACAGACCCTTACCCCACTGCTAGCTGCCTAGACAGACCCTTACCCCACTGCTAGCTGCCTAGACAGACCCTAACCCCACTGCTAGCTGCCTAGACAGACCCTAACCCCACTGCTAGCTGCCTAGACAGACCCTTACCCCACTGCTAGCTGCCTAGACAGACCCTAACCCCACTGCTAGCTCCCTAACCCCACTGCTAGCTGCCTAGACAGACCCTAACCCCACTGCTAGCTGCCTAGACAACCCCTAACCCCACTGCTAGCTGCCTAGACAGACCCTAACCCCACTGCTAGCTGCCTAGACAGACCCTAACCCCACTGCTAGCTGCCTAGACAGACCCTAACCCCACTGCTAGCTGCTTAGACAGACCCTAACCCCACTGCTAGCTGCCTAGACAGACCCTAACCCCACTGCTAGCTGCCTAGACAACCCCTAACCCCACTGCTAGCTGCCTAGACAGACCCTAACCCCACTGCTAGCTGCCTAGACAGACCCTAACCCCACTGCTAGCTGCCTAGACAACCCCTAACCCCACTGTTAGGTGCCTAGACAACCCCTAACCCCACTGCTAGCTGCCTAGACAGACCCTAACCCCACTGCTAGCTGCCTAGACAGACCCTAACCCCACTGCTAGCTGCCTAGACAACCCCTAACCCCACTGCTAGCTGCCTAGACAGACCCTAACCCCACTGCTAGCTGCCTAGACAGACCCTAACCCCACTGCTAGCTGCCTAGACAACCCCTAACCCCACTGCTAGCTGCCTAGACAGACCCTAACCCCACTGCTAGCTGCCTAGACAGACCCTAACCCCACTGCTAGCTGCCTAGACAACCCCTAACCCCACTGCTAGCTGCCTAGACAGACCCTAACCCCACTGCTAGCTGCCTAGACAGGCCCTAACCCCACTGCTAGCTGCCTAGACAGACGCTAGACAACCCCTAACCCCACTGCTAGCTGCCTAGACAGACCCTAACCCCACTGCTAGCTGCCTAGACAACCCCTAACCCCACTGCTAGCTGTCTAGACAGACCCTAACCCCACTGCTAGCTGCCTAGACAACCCCTAACCCCACTGCTAGCTGCCTAGACAACCCCTAACCCCACTGCTAGCTGCCTAGACAGACCCTAACCCCACTGCTAGCTGCCTAGACAGGCCCTAACCCCACTGCTAGCTGTCTAGACAGGCCCTAACCCCACTGCTAGCTGCCTAGACAACCCCTAACCCCACTGCTAGCTGCCTAGACAACCCCTAACCCCACTGCTAGCTGCCTAGACAGACCCTAACCCCACTGCTAGCTGCCTAGACAGACCCTAACCCCACTGCTAGCTGCCTAGACAGGCCCTAACCCCACTGCTAGCTGCCTAGACAACCCCTAACCCCACTGCTAGCTGCCTAGACAGACCCTAACCCCACTGCTAGCTGCCTAGACAGGCCCTAACCCCACTGCTAGCTGCCTAGACAGACGCTAGACAGGCCCTAACCCCACTGCTAGCTGCCTAGACAGACGCTAGACAACCCCTAACCCCACTGCTAGCTGCCTAGACAGACCCTAACCCCACTGCTAGCTGTCTAGACAGACCCTAACCCCACTGCTAGCTGCCTAGACAGACCCTAACCCCACTGCTAGCTGCCTAGACAACCCCTATCCCCCACTGCTAGCTGCCTAGACAGGCCCTAACCCCACTGCTAGCTGCCTAGACAACCCCTAACCCCACTGCTAGCTGCCTAGACAACCCCTAACCCCACTGCTAGCTGCCTAGACAACCCCTAACCCCACTGCTAGCTGCCTAGACAGACCCTAACCCCACTGCTAGCTGCCTAGACAGGCCCTAACCCCACTGCTAGCTGACTAGACAGGCCCTAACCCCACTGCTAGCTGCCTAGACAGACCCTTACCCCACTGCTAGCTGCCTAGACAGACCCTAACCCCACTGCTAGCTGCCTAGACAGACCCTAACCCCACTGCTAGCTGCCTAGACAGGCCCTAACCCCACTGCTAGCTGCCTAGACAGGCCCTAACCCCACTGCTAGCTGCCTAGACAGACCCTAACCCCACTGCTAGCTCCCTAACCCCACTGCTAGCTCCCTAACCCCACTGCTAGCTCCCTAACCCCACTGCTAGCTCCCTAACCCCACTGCTAGCTGCCTAGACAATCCCTAACCCCACTGCTAGCTGCCTAGACAACCCCTAACCCCACTGCTAGCTGCCTAGACAGACCCTAACCCCACTGCTAGCTGCCTAGACAGGCCCTAACCCCACTGCTAGCTGCCTAGACAGGCCCTAACCCCACTGCTAGCTGACTAGACAGGCCCTAACCCCACTGCTAGCTGCCTAGACAGACCCTTACCCCACTGCTAGCTGCCTAGACAGACCCTAACCCCACTGCTAGCTGCCTAGACAGACCCTAACCCCACTGCTAGCTGCCTAGACAGGCCCTAACCCCACTGCTAGCTGCCTAGACAGGCCCTAACCCCACTGCTAGCTGCCTAGACAGGCCCTAACCCCACTGCTAGCTGCCTAGACAGACCCTAACCCCACTGCTAGCTCCCTAACCCCACTGCTAGCTCCCTAACCCCACTGCTAGCTCCCTAACCCCACTGCTAGCTCCCTAACCCCACTGCTAGCTGCCTAGACAGACCCTAACCCCACCGCTAGCTGCCTAGACAGACCCTAACCCCACTGCTAGCTGCCTAGACAGACCCTAACCCCACTGCTAGCTGCCTAGACAACCCCTAACCCCACTGCTAGCTGCCTAGACAGACCCTAACCCCACTGCTAGCTGCCTAGACAGACCCTAACCCCACTGCTAGCTGCCTAGACAACCCCTAACCCCACTGCTAGCTGCCTAGACAGACCCTAACCCCACTGCTAGCTGCCTAGACAGGCCCTAACCCCACTGCTAGCTGCCTAGACAGACGCTAGACAACCCCTAACCCCACTGCTAGCTGCCTAGACAGACCCTAACCCCACTGCTAGCTGCCTAGACAACCCCTAACCCCACTGCTAGCTGTCTAGACAGACCCTAACCCCACTGCTAGCTGCCTAGACAACCCCTAACCCCACTGCTAGCTGCCTAGACAACCCCTAACCCCACTGCTAGCTGCCTAGACAGACCCTAACCCCACTGCTAGCTGCCTAGACAGGCCCTAACCCCACTGCTAGCTGTCTAGACAGGCCCTAACCCCACTGCTAGCTGCCTAGACAACCCCTAACCCCACTGCTAGCTGCCTAGACAACCCCTAACCCCACTGCTAGCTGCCTAGACAGACCCTAACCCCACTGCTAGCTGCCTAGACAGACCCTAACCCCACTGCTAGCTGCCTAGACAGGCCCTAACCCCACTGCTAGCTGCCTAGACAACCCCTAACCCCACTGCTAGCTGCCTAGACAACCCCTAACCCCACTGCTAGCTGCCTAGACAGACCCTAACCCCACTGCTAGCTGCCTAGACAGGCCCTAACCCCACTGCTAGCTGCCTAGACAGACGCTAGACAGGCCCTAACCCCACTGCTAGCTGCCTAGACAGACGCTAGACAACCCCTAACCCCACTGCTAGCTGCCTAGACAGACCCTAACCCCACTGCTAGCTGTCTAGACAGACCCTAACCCCACTGCTAGCTGCCTAGACAGACCCTAACCCCACTGCTAGCTGCCTAGACAACCCCTATCCCCCACTGCTAGCTGCCTAGACAGGCCCTAACCCCACTGCTAGCTGTCTAGACAACCCCTAACCCCACTGCTAGCTGCCTAGACAACCCCTAACCCCACTGCTAGCTGCCTAGACAACCCCTAACCCCACTGCTAGCTGCCTAGACAGACCCTAACCCCACTGCTAGCTGCCTAGACAGGCCCTAACCCCACTGCTAGCTGACTAGACAGGCCCTAACCCCACTGCTAGCTGCCTAGACAGACCCTTACCCCACTGCTAGCTGCCTAGACAGACCCTAACCCCACTGCTAGCTGCCTAGACAGACCCTAACCCCACTGCTAGCTGCCTAGACAGGCCCTAACCCCACTGCTAGCTGCCTAGACAGGCCCTAACCCCACTGCTAGCTGCCTAGACAGGCCCTAACCCCACTGCTAGCTGCCTAGACAGACCCTAACCCCACTGCTAGCTCCCTAACCCCACTGCTAGCTCCCTAACCCCACTGCTAGCTCCCTAACCCCACTGCTAGCTGCCTAGACAACCCCTAACCCCACTGCTAGCTGCCTAGACAACCCCTAACCCCACTGCTAGCTGCCTAGACAGACCCTAACCCCACTGCTAGCTGCCTAGACAGGCCCTAACCCCACTGCTAGCTGCCTAGACAGGCCCTAACCCCACTGCTAGCTGACTAGACAGGCCCTAACCCCACTGCTAGCTGCCTAGACAGACCCTTACCCCACTGCTAGCTGCCTAGACAGACCCTAACCCCACTGCTAGCTGCCTAGACAGACCCTAACCCCACTGCTAGCTGCCTAGACAGGCCCTAACCCCACTGCTAGCTGCCTAGACAGGCCCTAACCCCACTGCTAGCTGCCTAGACAGACCCTAACCCCACTGCTAGCTCCCTAACCCCACTGCTAGCTCCCTAACCCCACTGCTAGCTCCCTAACCCCACTGCTAGCTCCCTAACCCCACTGCTAGCTGCCTAGACAGACCCTAACCCCACCGCTAGCTGCCTAGACAACCCCTAACCCCACTGCTAGCTGCCTAGACAGACCCTAACCCCACTGCTAGCTGCCTAGACAGACCCTAACCCCACTGCTAGCTGCCTAGACAGGCCCTAACCCCACTGCTAGCTGCCTAGACAGGCCCTAACCCCACTGCTAGCTGACTAGACAGGCCCTAACCCCACTGCTAGCTGCCTAGACAGACCCTTACCCCACTGCTAGCTGCCTAGACAGACCCTAACCCCACTGCTAGCTGCCTAGACAGACCCTAACCCCACTGCTAGCTGCCTAGACAGGCCCTAACCCCACTGCTAGCTGCCTAGACAGGCCCTAACCCCACTGCTAGCTGCCTAGACAGGCCCTAACCCCACTGCTAGCTGCCTAGACAGACCCTAACCCCACTGCTAGCTCCCTAACCCCACTGCTAGCTCCCTAACCCCACTGCTAGCTCCCTAACCCCACTGCTAGCTGCCTAGACAGACCCTAACCCCACCGCTAGCTGCCTAGACAACCCCTAACCCCACTGCTAGCTGCCTAGACAGACCCTAACCCCACTGCTAGCTGCCTAGACAGACCCTAACCCCACTGCTAGCTGCCTAGACAGGCCCTAACCCCACTGCTAGCTGCCTAGACAGGCCCTAACCCCACCGCTAGCTGCCTAGACAGACCCTAACCCCACTGCTAGCTGCCTAGACAGACCCTAACCCCACTGCTAGCTGCCTAGACAGGCCCTAACCCCACTGCTAGCTGCCTAGACAGACCCTAACCCCACCGCTAGCTGCCTAGACAGGCCCTAACCCCACTGCTAGCTGCCTAGACAGACGCTAGACAACCCCTAACCCCACTGCTAGCTGCCTAGACAGACCCTAACCCCACTGCTAGCTGCCTAGACAGGCACTTGTCAGTGACCCTGTCGTACCCCAACAGTCTTGATATATGTCTGTTTAGGAATGTATGTTCCACATTAATCAGCTCCGTTGTTGACCCCGCCCT
Organism: Ariolimax columbianus; assembly: GCA_036924085.1. Taxonomy (NCBI): domain Eukaryota; kingdom Metazoa; phylum Mollusca; class Gastropoda; order Stylommatophora; family Arionidae; genus Ariolimax; species Ariolimax columbianus. Next base: position 4,557,694 of record JAVGWX010000025.1, read on the forward strand.
CCCTCCAAAGCCGTACAGTAACACCCACCTTACATTGCAGATGAATTACTCATCTTCGTATTGACTTTATATCTTTGGAGTTCCGTAATGGGTTCAAATCATGCTCCAGTCGACTCAGCTGTAAATGGCTACCTCAGATACAGCGAGGGAGGGAACCGCCCACCCCACCTCATACAAGTTGATGTCTCTATATTGAAAATAAAATTGTAACGACCTCTCCTTCCATTAACCCGAAATGGGATGTCCCGCTAGCCAGCAGGTGTCACATACGTATGATGGGAACACAGAGAACCCTGTTTAAGGGGAATTAAGGCGGGCTTCCTAGTCCTTCCTGTAGAAACATTAGGCCGTAAAAACTTCATTAGGAATGATTAGGTTAACATTTGATGACTTGTTGGTGTTTAATATTCATGTTTGATTCACTTGATATTCATGTAAATGGCTTGGCTTTGTTCGTTCTCAATCTCCCGCTACCAAACCCTAAAATGGCTTAAGTAGCAGAATGTAGTCCAGAGAACGGAATGCGTTGTGTCATAGTTTACAGCTTGACTGCGATATTTGCACCTTTCGGTCCGACACATCCGACTTCAGCAAGCATTTTTTGAGTATCGGGTTAGCATTCTCTCTTCGATTCCTTCTCCTTAGCCAGTCTGCTCTGCTGCATCCTGTTTTTCAGGATCACCACGTGGAAGTGTAGAAGGGTCTTGGCAGCTCTGGTTCGCTGGTCCTGGCGCTAGCGGTCAGCTATTAGTCGCTGACCGCTGCTCAGCTTTGGTTCGCTGGCCCTGACAGTAGCAGTTAGCTATGGGTCGCTGACCACTGCAGCTCGTGCACTGCTCAGCATCTTGATCTCTCGTCAAAATTATCTGAGTTTGGTTCAGGCAAATATTTACAGGCCGAAAGCAGCCACTTGTCTTCAAGAGAAAGAGTAATTGGGTAAATAGAGAAAATGGGTGAAATCTGCTTTGAACTACACAGGAGGAAAACTGATTAGGACTGTCTCTAATGCAAAAGAAAGGGCCGCTACTGTGCAGACGATTATAATACCATCAGCAACTACGCTGAGGTAGTTGGGTTAATCCCAATGAAAAAGATGACAGCATGTGGTGATCTGTAGGCCAATTTGTTTCAAGTTATACAGTGTGTGCTGTCTGCTGGATTTACTGTACTAGTTGTCTTTGCTGATAATAATGCAGTTATAAAAGGGTTTATAAGGAGTTATGCGCGCCAAACCAATACAGTTTTGACAATCCTGAACTTGCTGGCAAGCCAATATTTCTACTACGTGACTGTGCATTTGTTGAAAAGCATTTGGCATAACTGGATACATGTAAAAGATGCAGACAAGACATTTGCGTGCCCACCATATCCTGCAAATACCGGTGAGCAAGGTTTGAAAGCTACAATGTCCAGTCTAACATCTGTATACTGTCAAGGCAGACACAATTCTTAAATTGGTACCAGCTCTAACAGACAAGTCCTCTACCCATCCAATCTTGACAGACAAAAGGTGTCACTTGCCCCAGGTGTGTTTAGCGACTATCATGTAGCTGGTCAGAATGGCGCCACCAATGTCATCTCTATAGTACATCAATGGTGTAAAACTGTAAATGTCAAACGTAAATTTAGTAGCATCAAAACATGCAATGTGATGCACCTGAAGAAGTTTGGTAAGTGGCTGGTGGTTTGGCAAAAGCTTGATGGTGGAAGTGGGAAAAACTGACTACTAAAGCCTGAGGTCAACCCAACCAAAGTGCAATGGAAGGGCCTCACCCCAAGGGCGCGTTTGAAAGATGTGTAAGAGTGTCATTGTTGGACAGAGTCAAATGAAACAGTGTGAAATCAGAAGAGGAGAGAACAACGAAACCAATTTATGTAAAAATGTTTTCAATATTCTGTCATTCCACTGCCTAGTTATATACATCACACATAACCTATAAAATGCTCTCCTGTTAGTTCCGCCTTTTACCACCCCCCCCCGAATCATGTGCTACCATGCCTCGGTATTATCACCAGGCAAGGTTAGCCCTGGCCTCTCCACGGTCACTTCTCTTCTGGATATTATGAGTGGCTCAGGCAACGGTGAATAATTTAATACGATTCAAGGGGATCTGACAGTTCAGCTGGCGATCTGGCAGGCCAGCCAGGCGCGCTCAGCTCGCGCGAGTAACTAGGCCAAGAAGACGAGTAACACATACAGCAGGGTTCTGCTCGCTTGTACATAACGCTCGTGACGTGCTGCATACAACACACTTCCTGCGTGTATATATGCTATGACGCACTACAGATGCCTCTTGTATGATACTACACGCGCCCATTGCATGATACAACGCACTACACACGTCCACTGCACGATACAACACACTCACTGCATGATACAACGCACTCACTGCGTGATACAGCGCACTCACTGCATGATACAACGCACTCACTGCATGATACAACACACTACACGTGCCCACTGCATGATACTACACACCCACTCCATGATACACCACACTACACACCCACTTCATGATACACCACACTACACGCCCACTTCATGATACACCACACTACACACCCACTTCATGATACACCACACTACACACCCACTCCATGATACACCACACTACATGCACTCACTTCATGATACACTACACGCCCACTTCATGATACACCACACTACACGCACTCACTCCATGATACACTACACGACCATAATGTATGACAGGACACGGCAAATTCCCGTCGCCGTGGCTCCCTAAATTTCAGGACCAGGTAGTATTAACTGGCTTAATTTTCCCCATCACATAATAACCTTTCCCTCAGGCATTATGTCTGGCCCCTGCATTTTTTACCTGGCTCGAGATCCTCAACACGTGTGCCACCTCGTGCTACATGATACACTACTACACACCCCCAGCGCTCTGTGGGATGTACCACACAACACTATAAAACGACGTAGAGACACACAACAACTACAAGTTTATAAGATAATCAACAATTTGTATTTTCAAAATACAATGACCAACAAGAACAGGAGGGCATAGCTACAAATTAACAAAAGAAAGGTCCAGATTAGATATTAGGAAATATTTTTGTAGTCAGAGAGTGGTGAATGCTTGGAATGCATTGCCACAGGAAATAGTGGGGGCAATGACCCGTAATGCATTTAAGAATAGATTAGATGCTCATAGCTTTTAGAGCAAGGAAATATAAATGAAACTGGTTGTATACAGACTTTGCAGAGTCTTCTAAACCAGTATAAAGACGTTAAGTTCAGGCCCAGATTGGATATTAGGAAAATTTTGTTAGTCAGAGTGTGGTGAATTCTTGGAATGCATTGCCACAGGAAGTAGTGGAGGCAATGACAATTGATGCATTTTAAAATAAATTAGATGCTCATAGCTTTTAGAGCAAGGACATGTAAATAAAACTGGATGTATACAGACTCTTCTAAACCAGTATAAAGACGTACAGTTAAAGTAGGCCCAGTGTGTTCAACCTGCAGCAAAATCATACTACATGGAGGTTTAAAGACCACGAACAAGAGGTCGACCTCGACGACGATGGAAAGAGAGGATCGAAGAAACACTCCAGAAGTCTAACATGTCAGTAGCACAAGCCTCCCACGTAATAATAATGTTCGCGTAGGCTGACGTCTGTTGCGTCCATCCACCACTACCATGGCCATCTGCTGAGGCTGTGTTCATGCGTAGCGTGTCGACCGAAATCCCTACAGACTCCACAGGGGGCGCCGAGTACTCCGCTGCCTCTGGATGAGGGCCGAAAGGAGTGGGTTAAACCAATGTTTGTGCCAGACTGGTGTGCAGATAAGTGAAACGTTGAACTCCATCATGGCTGGGCGGTCTGCTGAACCTGCTGCTACCACCATACACAGCGCACTCTACACGTCACTAGAACAATTACGGAGGACGTGATCTTCTGTCCGAGAGACATTGGGCCGTCAAGAGCTGCCAGCTATTGGAGCCAAAGGGGTTATATCATCATGCCTGCGACGTCGCAGTGAAAGATCAGTAGGACAAAAGAAGAAGATAGAAGATACAGTTCTTCAGTATGGCTTGGCTTCGTTCGTTCTCAATCTCCCACTACCAAACACTGAAAGGGCTTAAGTAGCAAAACGAACGGAATGCGTTGTGTCATAGTTTACAGCTTGACTGCGATATTTGCATATTTCGGTCCAACACATCCGACTTCAGCAATCATTTTTTGAGTACCGGATTAGCATTCCCTCTTCGATCTCTTCTCCTTAGCCAGTCTGCGCTGCTGCAGCCTGTTATCCAGGATCACCTCGTGGAGGTGTATGAGTGTCTTGGCAGCTCTGGTTCGCTGGCCCTGACGCTAGCAGTCAGCTATGTGTCGCTGACCACTGCAGCTCATGCGCTGCTCAGCATCTTGATCCCGTTCTTCAGTATGACTTACAAAGGACATCGTCAATCAATCAATCAAAGCCCGCCACTTCTCTCAGTGCATAGGCCATGGACAACATCCCCGCCAGCATATACTGTCCTGGGCTGCTCGTTCTGCCTCTCTCCAGGTGTAATCATGTAAGTGTTGATCCTTCTCACATCTTCTCTGTGTATTTCTGGGTCCCGCCCACCCCACGCCGTCCCTCTCTCTCCATTTGAGCATTCCATGTAAGCGCATGTCTAGCTTTGTTGGACTGTCACTTCCGCAGCGAATGTCCTGTCCATCCCCAATTTCTTCGCTTAGTTTGTTTCACCCAATGGCGGCTGTTGCCTCCTTTCTCATAGATCTTCATCCCTCACCATGTCCTGCCACTTTATGAACACAGGTCTTCATCCCTCACCATGTCCTGCCACTTTATGAACACAGGTCTTCATCCCTCACCATGTCCTGCCACTTTATGAACACAGATCTTCATCCCTCAGCATGTCCTGCCACTTTATGCCAATTATCCATCGTAGACATCTGTTAACGGAGGACTGGAGTCTTTATTGTATGACCTTGGTCGTTCTCCATGTCTCCGCTCCATACATCAGCCCCGACTTGACACTTGTCTCCGCTCCATACATCAAACCCGACTTGACACTTGTCTCCGCTCCATACATCAGCCCCGACTTGACACTTGTCTCCGCTCCATACATCAGCCCCGACTTGACACTTGTCTCCGCTCCATACATCAGCCCCGACTTGACACTTGTCTCCGCTCCATACATCAGCCCCGACTTGACACTTCAGTGTGAATCTTGATTTCTCTGGATCTCCATATGTATTTAGTATCACGATTGTCCCGCTTGTCTTTCCAATTCTGATCCTGGCATCTGTATATGTAAAAGGGCAGTTTTGGGAAGAAGATACATCGAACAGATGGACGGAAGATATCATAGAGGTAACAAAACATAACATTTATTAACGTCGAACCGAGCAGTCTCAGATCAGAGGTGGATAACACAATAAAGAATCAAAGCAATGTGAAAACACCATCCTTGTACAGATTATAGAAAAGGTATAGGCTGCTTGGTGAATGCAAAATCACTGGACTGTGTAATAATATATATGATACCGGATATACGCACAGCGAGCTCATTGCGTCAGTTTTTGTCGTACCTAATCCAGGAAACACTGGATCGCCGCCGAGTTTCTTTGATCGGTCACGTCACACAGCGGGGCATGGAAACCCTGGCGTCAAAGGACTTTCCTCCACCGGCTGGAGGCGACAGAAGAGGCCGTCCACGCACAACTTGCCTTCGACATATATCAGTCTTGCCTTGAGTCCTGGAACCGTCCGCAGCAGAGGGTGACAGATGTGGCCGATCGGCGTACGGGCCTCAGACGCCTAAAAAGGTCAAGTAAAAATCTCGTCACGTCTTGTGGCGCATAGGAAATATGGTGTTAGGCCCATATTATTTTGTGACCCACGCCACTTAGTGGATGATGTGGTCAGCAGCATCACGACGGCTGCCTCAACTTCCCAGATTTTTTTCTGGTACCCAATTGTTGTGGCTGGGTCGATTACAGGAGCCGGTTAGCGATCAGAAAAAATTCCTGCACCGACTCGGGATTGAACCCTGATCGCCTGATTGTGAAGCCAGTGCAGTACCACGGACTCCTTCAAGTAAGTAGCATGTCCTTTGCAGAACGTAGCTTACAACTTCCAATCTATTTGGGTGTTAACAGTTTCTTAACCCGAGTGGTCTGCCGGGATCTTTGTCTGTGACAAGAATAGCACCACTGCCCCACAGAGAGCATGTAGTAAGAGGCGAGTATTTATGTGACATGGCATATCACCGGCCGTGGTTTGTTTAGAGCAGCATAGATGGCGCCTAACAGGCTGTGGGTCTACTTTGTTCTAGTGTTTTAGTCTATTGACATGAGCTCGCACATCGGTTAACCATCTTCCGTAAGCTATTGTCAGTGAAGTATTAAGCTGCTCGAGCCTAGCCCGCTAAGCAGGAAATCATTCTCTTGGCTACATCCAGATCATACCAGAGCTGGGACCTGCACAGGGGCATGTGCTCCTGTAGAAGTACAGGTCGACTGAGAAGTTTCTTAGCAAGTGTGCAGTACGGTAGGTTGCTATTACTTTCAGTACATGGGGGAGCGGGGAAAAAACACGTCTGCCAAACTGGACATGAGCGTCATTCGAACCGGGTGCGTTGGGATCGTGAAACGGACGCTTCCACTAGGCTACACAGCCTCATCAAGAAAGCACATGTGGCCATCACCAGTGGCAACACTAGACAAGCTCTATGGCAGTGTCGACAGTCTCAGGAAGACAGCTGCTTTCTTCGAACAAATTCAAGTTGACGTCTGACATGGTACGAAGAAGAAGACACAGCCTCATCGGACGCCTAATCGAACTTATTATTATTATTATTATCATTATACTACACCTGACCGGAAGCTCAGATTTGGCTTGGCCTGGCTTCGTTCGTTCTCAATCTCCCGCTACCAAGGCCTGAAAGGGCTTAAGTAGCAGAATGAAGTCCAGAGAATGGAATGCGTTGTGTCGTAGTTTACAGCTTGACTGTGATATTTGCACCTTTCGGTCCAACACATCCCGCTTCAGCGAGCATTTTTTGAGTACCGGGTTAGCATTCCCTCTTCGATCCCTTCTCCTTAGCCGGTCTGCCCTGCTGCAGCCTTATATCCAGGATCACCGCGTGGAGGTTTAGAAGGGTCTTGGCAGGTCTGGTTCGCTGACGCTAGCAGTCAGCTATGGGTCGCTGACGCTAGCAGTCAGCTATGGGTCGCTGACCACTGCAGCTCATGCGCTGCTCAGCAGCTTGATCCCGAGTGCTCAGATTTGAGAACAATCGGCCTCTGGTGAGCCAATCGGTCGCGGTAGAAAGATGAAACGCAAGTGGACAACGAAGGGCCGAGTGGACAATCTAAATTTCCACATAACAGAGGAACAAGAGAATCAATATTCTACATAAGGACACTGGTTGTTGTTGTTTGCAAATGCCCATAATGAGTAAGTTACTCTTCTGTGCGCCCTGGAAAGGATGTTAAGTGGCTACTTTGCAGTAGCTTCTCCCACATCCCAAGCGTGCTGATGAAGGAGGACCGGAGTCCTCCAGGCGGTTGTGCTACGCTTGGTTTCATCTGCGTGTCACTCAGTACTACGGGGATCATTTCGATCCCTCACGTCGTTAGCCAGCCTGCCATGAAAACAGCCCGTGTCCAGATATAAAGATATATATATATATAAAGGTATGTTTCACCTGGCGTGTGGTGGGGGTCAAGGTTACTTTGTTTAACCTGAAGTGTTGTTCTAAGCTACAATGTTTTGCCACCACCTCACCGCCAACCCACATATCACATTACGACGCGTACACAAGAATACCGTGCCTTCCGCCATGTTTCTTGCGAGGTGTTTAATTAAACCAATTTCAGCGTTGACAGCGCTCGTCTGCAGTAACCCTCAACCCACACTCGCGCCCTTAAGTGCAACAACCGGGCTATTGTTCAAGTGTTTGAGATGGCCGCTGATTGTACCGTGGACTGTAAGAACAAACATCGATTGGCAAAACTCTCAAGTTATATCTCGAATGCTGAAACGGCATTGGTTAGTGGTTAAGTGACACGGCAGTAATAGGACACAAGTGTCTCTAACTACCGATAGTAGTTCCAACACGTTATGGGATCAAGATGCTGAGCTGCAGTGGTCAGCGACTCATAGTTGACTGCTAGCGTCAGAGCCAGCGAAGCAGAGCTGCCAAGACCCTTCTACACCTCCACGCGGTGATCCTGGATAACAGACTGCAACAGAGCAGACTAGCTAAGGAGAAGGGATCGAAGAGGGAATGCTAACTCAGTACTCAAAAAAGGATTGCTGAAGTCGGATGAGTTGGACCGAAAGGTGCAAATATCGCAGTCAAGCTGTAAACTACGACACAACGCATTCAGTTCTCTGGACTATATTCTGCTACTTAGGACCGTGTCAGGGTTTTGTAGCGGCAGATTGAGAACGGACGAAGCCAAGCCAACACGCTATAACCCATTCAGGTAGAACTAGAACAAAAAGTCCCGGTTTAATTTGAACGTCCCTCGTATGTTTAGCTCTGTCTGCGAAGATTCACGCGTCATTAACCTAGGACAATTCTCGTATGTCAGAATAGTGGAGATTATGCATACGTTGGTTCTGGGGAGTGACTCCGTCCAAGCGTCTTTCAATACAAGCCTTGGTCACTGCCAATCTGCCATCCAGTGATTTTGTTAGTGCCCGTGTCTCAGCTGCGCGGCACATGTTAAGGAGGCAGGGATGGCGTGGGCTGGTGGTTAAGTGACACGGCTCACAATCCGAAGGTGCTGGGTTTGCTTCCCCATCACAGCACCGGCCGTTACCCCGGGGCTCGCTGTAGTCAAGTGGTTAAAGCACTCGCCTCTCACAGGGATGAACGGAAACGGTAGGCGATCGAACCCCGCAAGTTTCAAGAGACCCCTGGTCTCACGGGAGGTAAGACCAGAGTGCCTGCACCCAGAATTACCTCTAGTGGCATCGACCAATTGTCTTGCCACTGATCCAAGGTAACTCGGGACAAGAGTGAGATTGATGACCAGCGCATATTCTCTCTCACTATAATTCAAATACAGCGAACCTCATATTATTAAGACAAAACCTCCTGTGGTTGTGGCCATTATCGCTTGACCAGGGGTAATAACCTGCCCCGGGGAAGCAACCCCTTAGAAAATGCAGGAGGAAGCAGACCCTTACATAAAATTAATGCGGAAGTCGGATGCACTGTAACATCCAAGGCAACGAGGAGGCAGACAGACTGGCAAAAGAAGGTGCAAAACTACCACAACCAGATACTAGTATGACATACGAAGAGTCAAAACGGCTTATTAGAGCTAGATACATGACCAAATGGGAAACAGAACATACTGGCTACACATAAAAACGATGCCTATTACCAGTTGAACAGAAGAGAGCAGGTCGTGGTCTTCAGACTTCGCACTGGCCGCAACAGACTGAGGTACCGCCTATTCAACAAGTTGAAGCCCGTGTGGTACCGCGAAAATGACCTCTGAGCATATGCTGCAAAATTGTCCGACATACGAGGATCAGAGAGAGCAGATGTGGCCATCACCAGTGGCAACACTAGACAAGCTCTATGGCAGTGTCGACAGCCTCAGGATGACCGCTGCTTTTTTTCGAAAAAAACAAAGGTTGATGTCTGACTGCGTACGATGAAGAAGCAGAAGGATGCACTGGACCGACAGGCGCAAAATAAAAACATAGTGCAACGCACACTGCTTTGGGGAATAGAGAAATAAGGCGAACGAATAAAATATATATATATATCTCGTATGCTGAAACTGTTTGAATTCCTTCGTCTCTGAAAATACGCCCTTACGTAAGTGGTCTCCTTACATGGGTGCAGCGCAATGATGTGCGTTTCGGGAGGCTCACCATTTGGTCTTAGTCGACCTGTACTTATACAGTTGTGGGTGCGGTTGTGTAGGTCCCAGCTCTGGAGTGAGCTGGCTGTAGCCGGGATTAGGATCTCCTGCTCAGTGGGCTAGGCTCAAGCAGCTTATTACTCCACTGCGGATGGTGATTAACCGATGTGTGAGTCCATTATATTAGAGTTGAACACTAGAGCAAAGTAGACCCGCAGCCTGTTAGCGCCATCTATGCTGCTAAAAACAAACCACTGAACGATAGCCGGTGTTTTGATGTGTCACACAGTTAGTCTCCTCTTATGACATGCTCTCTGTGGGGCAGTGGTGCTATTCTGTCCTTGTCATACACACCGACCCCGGCGGATCACTCGTGCGCTAAACACTACGGGGATCAATTAGCCGTGCCATTTTCATATTTCCATTTCATTCTTTGCTCGACTTAACGTCTTTATACTGCATTAGAAGACTCTGCAGAGCCTGTATACAACCAGTTTCATTTAAATCTTCTTCTTTGCGTTCATGATCTTCTGGTCATGCTATATTTGCAGGCCAGTTGCCATGATGAAGTCTGTAGTCTTCACCAGGTCGGAGCGGCTGCACCACAGCTTTTGTCTCAGCTCCCCACCCTCTGGCCAGGTCTGGTATCTCATTTCCCTATAGATTGGGCATTCCTGTAGAATATGCCCAGGCCTCTGGCCTCCCGTTCCACATGGGCACTTGTCGGTGTGTGAGATCTTCAGTCGGTAAAGATGTTCTAGTAGTCTGCAGTGACCAGTTCTCAGACGAAATAAGGTAGTTTTTTGGTTTCTTTTGAGTTGGTGAATTGGGTCTGGCGTACTGCTTATGTTTCTGTCTTCTCTCCATTGATGTATTCACTGATTTCTAATGATGTTGTTATGTTTCTGTCTTCTCTCCATTGATGTATTCACTGATTTCTGATTATGTTCTTAATCTCTTCATTTACATTACCTTGCTCTAAAAGCTATGCACATCCAATCTATTCTTACATGCATCAATTGTCTCTACCATTAATAGCCTATTTACAGTCATTTCTGACTATTTGTTGGTGCGGCATTGGGGCAGCAACTTTCTACCGAGTTTTTTTTTGTTTTTCTTGCGGCATTGTCTTTATTCGTCGTGGCACATGTTGTGTCAGTTATAATAATAATAATAATAGTGTTCGCTTAGGTGCCTGAGGCCCGTTGCGTCGGTTGGCCACACCCATGTCTCACTGATGCGGCATGGTCCCAGGCCTCGTCCAGGGCGGAGGTGAAAGTTGCAGAAGCCATACTGTACTGGGACTTCGGTCGCTGAGGAACGTCTTGTGTAATCCTAAGACTGGTTGTAAGGTTGTCTGGGCATGTCTCTCCATTTGACTCTATCATCTGGTTAATCACTCCTAATACTGGATGTAATATTGTCTGAGCATATCTCTCCATTTGACCCCATCCACTTTTTGATCAGGCTAAGGCTGGTTGTAAGGTTATCTAAGTAGGATGATTTTTCCTCAGGGTTTACTCCCAAAGCCTCCCCGTGAAAAAAGGTATCCCACAAGGCAGTGGGGACCTTAGACATTCATCGTCCTTGAATCATGACCTTAATTGGTGAAATTTACCGGTCATCCTCTGTGATTTATGTGTGGACAACTCCATTTCATAAATTTCAGTTTATCATGGACTTTAGTTTTATTTCTTTGTAGCTGCTTCCCTAGCCTTAACTGTACCCAGCCCACCTGAAAGACGCTGTAGTTTGTAATCAGATTAGTCATTCATAGGAGCGGCGACTACCGACAAATATCAAATCAGATACACATCTTACACAATTTGGACACATGTATTGATCGATCAAGTGTGGAAATACAGCGGTGGTTGAATAGAGCCCTAATGCCTGGCAAATGTCGAACACTTCTCTCCCGTGACCTCTTCTTTGCTGGGTTTTGGCCCCTATTGGCGAGAAACACGCCCCTACTTTCAACCACACAGTCCCGTCGGTTATATCAGGCCGTTTATAGGTTTTTGTTTGTGGGGTAAACGGCCTTGGTTAAGTTATGTTAGGGGTTGACGGTCTTGGTTAAGTTCTGTTAGAGGGTTGACGGTTTGGGTTGTTCGGTTAGGAGTTGATGGTTTGGGTTTGTTAGGGGTTGATGGTTTGGATTATGTTCTGCTAGGGGTTGACGGTTTGGGTTAAGTTATGTTAGGGGTTGACAGTTTTGGTTAAGTTATGTTAGGAGTTGACAGTTTGGGTTATGTTCTTTTAGGGGTTGACAGTTTGGGTAATGTTCTGTTAGGAGAGATCGGTTTGGGTTAAGTTCTGTTAGGGGCTGTCAGTTTGTGTTAAGTTCTGTTAGGGGCTGTCAGTTTGTGTTAAGTTCTGTTAGGGGCTGTCAGTTTGTGTTAAGTTCTGTTATGGGCTGTCAGTTTGTGTTAAGTTCTGTTATGGGCTGTCAGTTTGTGTTAAGTTCTGTTAGGGGCTGTCAGTTTGTGTTAAGCTCTGTTAGGGGCTGTCAGTTTGTGTTAAGTTCTGTTAGGGGATGTCAGTTTGTGTTAAGTTCTGTTAGGGGCTGTCAGTTTGTGTTAAGTTCTGTTAGGGGCTGTCAGTTTGTGTTAAGTTCTGTTAGGGGCTGTCAGTTTGTGTTAAGTTCTGTTAGGGACTGTCAGTTTGTGTTAAGTTCTGTTAGGGGCTGTCAGTTTGTGTTAAGTTCTGTTAGGGGCTGTCAGTTTGTGTTAAGTTCTGTTAGGGGCTGTCAGTTTGTGTTAAGTTCTGTTAGGGGCTGTCAGTTTGTGTTAAGTTCTGTTAGGGGCTGTCAGTTTGAGAGTGTCTTGTAAAGACAGCGAGAAAGAGTGTCCCAGCTAACAAGATCTCTTGTTTTCCTTTCTCAAAACAGATTATACAACCATGAGTATCCTTGAAAAGGCCAAGAGCATAGATGTCCCAGACATTGACCTAGATAATCTCGATGATTTACTCAATGCCCTGTCAGCAGAGCAGATTGAGGAGCTGAATGGAGACTTTGACCCTGATGTTTGTATAAACCTACCTGCCTGTGTTCATGTGTGTGTGTGGAGTTGAATGGAGACTTTTATCCTGATATTTGCTCAGACCTGTGTTTTTTGTTTCTGTGTTTGTGTGTGCGCAAGGCTTCTTTATCCGCTTTCAAATAACCACATCCATTTCCTCCATAAACGTTGTGGCCTGATTGGTTACTCTTGTCAGTACAGAGTTTCTACCTCAAATCATTATAATCTACTGGTTGGTCAGTCCTGAGACTGGTTGTAAGGTTGTCTGAGTATGTCTCTCCATTTGACCCTATCCTCTGGTTGGTCAGTCCTAAAACTGGTTGTAAGGGTTATCTGAGGATGTCTCTCCATTTGACCTTATCATCTGGTTGGTCAGGCCTGAGACTGGTTGTAAGGTTGTCTGAGCATGCCTCTCCATTTGACCCTATCATCTTGTTGGTCAGTCCTAAGAATGGTTGTAATGTTGAATATGTCTCCATTTGACCCTATCATCTGGTTGGTCAGTCCTAAGAATGGTTGTAATGTTGAATATGTCTCCATTTGACCCTATCCTCTGGTTGGTCAGTCCTAAGAATGGTTGTAAGGTTGTCTGAGCATGTCTCTCCATTTGACCCTATCCTTGCTCCTATGTTTAATATTTCTTTTAATCATACCTAACATTGCATTTGCCTTTTTTCACTGCTACCTGGACTTGCTCACTCACTTTACCTGTATGATCTATTATAACCCCTAGGTCCCTTTCCTATTCTAGCATTCTAATATTGTTCTCGCCCATTCTGTAATTATGTTCCATACACATACATACACAAACTCTTACATACACACACTTACACCAACATACATACACACATCATATACATAATTACACACATATACACTCACACACACATAAATACATGCACATACATACACTTTCACACCCAGATACATACAAACACACTCTCACACCCCTGTATGTTGTACATACATACATACACACAATCAGACACACCAACTCTCACATACACATACATATATGCATACAATCACAGACAAACATTTGTGCACATGCTATCAGAGAGTAGCAAAGTGCAGCAGTTAGCGGGCTGGATTCGCATCTGAGTGGTCCTGGGTTTACTCTCCAGTTGAGACGGAAATGTTTTTTCAGACCGCAACAGCTCCCGGGTCGACCCAGCCTTAAATGGGTTCTGGTTTAGTCCAGGAAGTTAAATCGGCGAGGGAGAGGTGATGGCTACCACCCTCATATAGCCGAGCCTTTGAAATGTGAGATCGCTAACACCTCACACCCCTACGGCAGTAGTGCTATGGGTTACTTTACTTACTTTTACTCACATACACAATCACAGAAACAGAACACACATGTACACACACAAACAGAACACACATGTACACACAATCACACAAACAGAACACACATGTACACACACTCACACATACAACTAATGAGAGAGATAGAGATAGCTTCCCTTAACAAACAAAACTGATCATCTAGTGTCGACTGTTCTCTTTAATGGTTGTCTGCTGTCTGTCCCTAGAACTCGTTGTTGCCGGCATCTCAGCGCAGCCGAGACCAGACAGATAAGTCTCCAACAGGGCCGTTCAGCCGCGAGAAGCTGCGCCACTTCCTGTCTGAGAAGGCCAGGCAAGAGAAAGACTGGGAGAACACAGTGCCTTTTACAAAGGAGACTAAAGGTATATGGATGGAAAAGAAATCTGGCAGTCGGCACATATACACTATAGCTAGTTAGCAGTTGTTTTTATGTTTATGAGATGGTCAGTCCATCCTGCTCACAATATCCTATCCAAATGTTAAGTCAATGGTCTTAACTTAACTTAACTTAGCATCTTTATACTGGTCTAGAAGACTCTGCAGAGTCTGTAAACAACCAGTTTCATTTACATTTCCTTGCTCTAAAAGCGGTGCGAATACAATCTATTCTTAAATGCGTTTGAAGCATTCACCACTCTCTGACTACACAAATATTTATACTGATATCTAATCTGGGCCTTTCTTTAATTAATTTGTAGCTATGCCCTCTTGTTATTGTGGGTGGTTGTATTTTGAAAAACTTGTTGTAGTCTAATTTATCCGTGCTTTTGATTATCGCATAAACCTGTATTAAGTCATCTCGATTTTGTCTCTTCTAGACACTGTAGGCCGGTTTTTTTTTAGTCTTTCCTTTAAGCTGGAATTCCACTATCCGTTTTGTCACTCTTTCACTCTATTTTTGTATCCTTTCCAGCATGTTTATATCTCTTCTACAACAATCTCTAGTTCCCTTTTCTATTCTGTCTTTCTATTATTGTTCTTACCCATTCTGTAATTATGTTCCATATTGGATCTACCCATGTGGATAACTGTATATTTATCTACATTTAACTATATTTGCCAGCTTGTAAACCATTCTTGAATTTTATCTAAATCCGACCACAATATATCCACTTCTGCTTTAGATGAGGCACTACTGCATAGTTTTGTGTCATCCACGAATTTTTGCAATCATGGATCCGGTATGTCTGTTTTGTTGTGTGTGTATTTAAGGAAAGAAGTTTGTGGCTAAGGAGCAAGAGAAGACAAGGATCAACGACGATGACCTATCCACGGATACAGAGTGGGACGAGATCTTGACAGCTGCCAGTGAGGAGGAACTGGTGGATCTGGCTGGTAAGTGTTTAGGGTTGTGTACATGTTTCTTTAGTGGGTGGTTGTCAATTTGGTTGACCTGGCTGGTTAGTGGGTGAAATTGTACATGTCTGCCATTGGTTGTGATAAGTAGTGTGAACAATGACGGAGATCGTGGAGTTGGGGGTGGTGGTAGTGCAGCTGATGGTGCTGTGAGCGACAATGGTATTCTTCATCTTCTTAGATCAACTGATGCTATGCTTCTAGTCCAGTGAGGTTCATGATCAACTGATGCTATGCTTCTAGTCCAGTGAGGTTCACGATCAACTGATGCTGTGCTTCTAGTCCAGTGAGGTTCACGATCAACTGATGCTGTGCTTCTAGTCCAGTGAGGTTCACGATCAACTGATGCTGTGCTTCTAGTCCAGTGAGGTTCACGATCAACTGATGCTGTGCTTCTAGTCCAGTGAGGTTCACGATCAACTGATGCTGTGCTTCTAGTCCAGTGAGGTTCACGATCAACTGATGCTGTGCTTCTAGTCCAGTGAGGTTCACGATCAACTGATGCTGTGCTTCTAGTCCAGTGAGGTTCACGATCAACTGATGCTGTGCTTCTAGTCCAGTGAGGTTCACGATCAACTGATGCTGTGCTTCTAGTCCAGTGAGGTTCACGATCAACTGATGCTGTGCTTCTAGTCCAGTGAGGTTCATGATCAACTGATGCTATGCTTCTAGTCCAGTGAGGTTCATGATCAACTGATGCTATGCTTCTAGTCCAGTGAGGTTCACGATCAACTGATGCTGTGCTTCTAGTCCAGTGAGGTTCACGAAGGAGACTACGTTTCAGTCCTTCGCCGGTTCCCCCACAGCTTTTCAAGCATGGCCGTTCCCCCAGTCCAGACTGCCTCTCTTTGGTCTGTATAGGTCGGACAGTTCTTTGCTTGGGTTCTCCACAATCACACGTGGCGGTGTCTCTAAGACCCATTCTCTGGAAGTGGGCCTTGAGTCTGCAATGTCCCATTTTGAGTCTGATCTTTGTCTGCCCATCTCTGCCAAATTTGTCTATGCTGTCATTTTCTGACTTGTATTCTTTGTGCTGATCTCTCCATTCCGTCCTCGTGGATCGTTTGATGAGTCTCTTTGTTTCTTTATACCTCTGTGGATGGAGAGTCTGTATGCCTGCACTTTTAGCTTTTGCGAGCTCATCTGCTTTCTCGTTTTCAGGGATACCACAGTTGGCCAGAATCCACTGTAGGACTAAATCTCTTCTTTTGAGACAGTAATCCGATGTTGTATTTGGTACTTGTATTAAGAATACATAAAAGTAGATGGTTGTTACAGTAGGACTGTACATAATGATGGCTGATGTTGGCATTACTAATGGTTGTAACAAAAAAAATCATTCACCTTAACTGGGGAGCAGCAAATAGCACTACTGCACATTGATGCATGTCATCATAGATGGCTAAAGAGAGTTTTCATTGGGGCTTGCATCTTCAAGCAAACAAAATGCTTCAGAATCCACCACTGGAGAAGCACTCAGATGCATTAGTGCAGGCTTCCTGAAGGAGGCCAGCTGTAGTGGTTTTCTATACTCCGGCTGGAGCAAAAGGAAAGAAGCGGAATTCAATTCTGCTGGTGTTTGTATAAAGGGCTCTGCTATGTGGTTCCTGTGGCTTTTCCAGTCGACCCAACTGTAAATGGGCACCTGACGTATGAGTTGGGGAAGATATAAACAGCAAAGAAGGAAACTGGCCACCCAACCTCACATAGGCTGTGGCTTAGTACATGAAGAGTTAACTTCATCCCCGAGGACAGTTGTTGCTATGGGACCGACTTTTACCTTTTTGTCGTCGTTGTTGTTGCTAATGTCATTCTATTGTGATGGATTACAGTGGTTCTCATCACTTCCCGAGGTAGGCTTGAGAAGGTGTGCCGAGGTCTTCCTGGCTGTAGTGCAATGCTAAGCTACTCAGTAACTTCACTGCTATGGGGATCACAGTGCCGATCCCCACCTCGTTAGCCAGACTGCCATGAAACAGCCTGGTTTCAGGAAGGTCTTCTTGGAAATGAGGAGGTGTCTTGATCCTGATTAACATAGACTGATCAGAATGTTTTGCTCGACTGGATGTAAGCCTTCTCTCCCCCAGGACTCTCTCAACTGAATCCAGAATAACATCACAGTCAAGGTATACTTGAGAAGACAGATCGAGGTCCTCCTGTCTGTAGTGCAATGCTAAGGTCCTCAGTAACCTCACCGCTGTGGGGATCACATTGCCAATCCCTGCCTTGTTAGCCAGACTGCCATGAAACAGCCTGGTTCCAGGAAGAACTTCTTTAAAGTGAAGTGGTGTCATGATTTGTATGTTTCACCTGACTTACTTTCCGTGTCCGGCAACCTCACATTGTCATCTCCCAACAACCAGCCACCGTCAGTGCTCTTTTATTTGCCACCATCAGGTCCTCCACTGCACAGGATTTCTGCATACTGGAACATATAATCAGGTGTTCAGGGTCCTGCACGACACCACATTCGCAATATTCAGCGTCTGCAAATCCCCACTTTTTCAGGTTAGACCAACACCTGGACACACCTGCTCAGAGATCTCCACGTAGTATATGGTTCAGTTTAGACCCACACCTGTCCCTCACCTGTCCAGAGATCTCCACGTAGTATATGGTTCAGGTTAGACCCACACCTGGACACAACTGCCCCTCACCTGTTCAGAGATCTCCACCTAGTATCTGGCAAATCATGTCCTGGTGCAGGTTCTTCTTTGATCTCCATCCAACCTTCACCATTCTGTTGGCTCCACTTTTCTATGCGGTTTCTCTTGGGGGCTCTGTTCTGAGGGCTGTACAGTCCGTAGAAAAAAACTTTTCACCTGACCCTGACTAACATAGACTGATGTTTTGCCTGACCTTATGTTAGTCTCCTATCCCCAGGGCTCCACGATGTTTGTCGTTATCGGAAATCTCTTAACCTAACCCGGTATAAAATATACTGATAATTAACATAACACTTGTCTCTCCTCCCCCCCCCCCCTCCCCCAATACCCTGGCTGTCAGCCGTGCTTGGATTTCACAGCATGCTTACACAGACGCAGTACTACGCATCACTGGAGGACAGAGAGCTGCACGAGGGAGGCTTCACAGGTCAGTCCTATGTGTCACACACATTTTTTTAACCTTAACCATTCCGCATTAAAATTGATACAACTTCATCTGCGACCGCATTATTTTTAGCGCGTCATGTTTTACTAAGGTTGTTGACTTTGAGAGCCGGTAGCCTTTTAGATAGATACATAAGTTGTTGTTGTTGTTGTTGTTGTTGTTGTTGTTTCGCATACCCACAATGATTAGGTTCACTCTTTTGTGCGCCCTGAAAAGGACGTTAAGTGACGGTTTGCAGTAGCTTTCCTCACATCCGAAGCGTGCTGATGAAGGTGAACCGGGGTCCTCCATGCGAATGGGCTATACTTTGCTTTAACTGCATGGCACTTACTCCTACAGGGAGCACATCGATCCACACCTTGTCAGTCAGTCTGTCTTGAAAATAGCCCATTTCCAGGGAACAATACACGGAAAGTGGTCCTGGTCAGTATGTTCTGCCTGACAGGACAAGCATCTCAGTTTTCCAGACATAAGTTAATAAAGAACTTCTTCGTGTTATTCTTTTCGTGAATGTGTGTATTAGTTTCTGAGAAACAAAAAAATGTATAAAACAAAGCACAAACGTTTAGACTCGCCCGATTCAGGAAAGTCACTCCTCAATAAATTAATTGAAATCACCAAAAAGCATTGATATTGTCCGGAACACGGTCTGTATATCTGTTACTTTACACTAAAAACGTATTTATTTCTTTTACATAAACATAAACGTTACAAACGAGAAAATACGAGATAGAATTACAACAGCAATAGGGCCTTTTGAAGACCTCTTGGCAACTGTCAAAAGAAGGAAACTCACTTGGTACGGTCACATATCGAGATCAAATGGTCTTGCAAACATAATCCTCCACGGGAAGGTGCATGGCAGACAACGAAGAGGCTGGCCCAAAAAGAGATGGAAGGACAACATCAAAGAATGGACCAATCTCCGACCAGACGAGTCACAGGCAGCGGCATCTGGCAGAGAGGGATGGCGTGGAGTTGTGAGGATGTCTTCATGTGTGCCCCAACGACCTCACCGGTTACCGGATGACCTGACCTGACATAAACAAACTAAACAGATCAACATCACAAAGACCTTTTGCAACAAATTGGGATCAAGATGCTGAGCAGCGCATGAGCTGCAGTGGTCAGCGACCCATAGCTGACTACTAGCGTCAGGGCCAGTGAACCAGAGCTGCCAAGAATCTTCTATACCTCCACGCGGTGATCCTGGATAACAGGCTGCAGCAGGACAGACTAGCTAAGGAGAAGGGATCGAAGAGGGAATGCTAACCCAGTACTCAAAAAATGCTTGCTGAAGTCGGATGTGTTGGACCGGAAGGTGCAAATATCCCAGTCAAGCTGTAAATTACGACACAACGCATTCTGTTCTCTGGACTACATTCTGCTACTTAAGCCCTTTTTGGTAGCGGGAGATTGAGAACGAACGAAGCCAAGCGAAGCAACAATTTAACTTCCCCATTCCCAATAATGGGCCGGCTCCATTCAGCGTAAAGATGATAATAAAGTGTTTCAAACTCATTTTAAACTAACACAAAAAGGCGTCTTGCTGGTCAAACCTGTGTAGAAGGATGTGGCGTGTTCATTATAACAATCAGACTTTATTTGAGTCGTTCTACGCTAGCCTGGTTTGGTCATATATAAACAAAAAAGGTGCAGCATCGAGTATCAACAATCGGTGGGAAAATGGAAGGCGAATACTCACGATTCGTGGTTTCTCATATTTCTTTGAATCTAATAATGTTGTCTTAGATATTTAGTTAGTTAGTTAGTTGCATATCACAAGCGAAGTGTCAGACATGTTTATTAAGATGTGACGGCATATGATTGTACAGTTCGATCTAAGCATGACAAAATCTACCGCACGTAGGGCACACGTGAACAGCATTTGTAGTTGGGCAGTCTTGCATTCTTTCCATTCGTGCAGCTCGCTTTTCCTGCGCCTCTGTGATGGTCCTCTGCTCAGTGGTGCAAGCACCATGTGTGATGGGAGTGCGCCAGATTGAGCGGTTCAGAGCAATCATCTCCCAGTCAGCAACATAAATGGAGAAACTTTTCACAGAAACTTTAATAGTGTTTTTGTATTGTTTCTTTTGTCCCTCCTACGAGCGCTGTCCTGTCCTGAGCTCACCGTACAACAGTTGCTTAGGGGGGAGCTCATCTGACATGCGAATAACATGCCCAGTCCATCTGATCTGGGCTCTCTGAAGCAGCATATGAATGCCAGAGAATCCATCTGATCTGGGCTCTATGTAACAGCATATGGATGCCAGAGAATCCATCTGATCTGGGCTCTATGTAACAGCGTATGGATGCCAGAGAATCCATCTGATCTGGGCTCTATGTAACAGCGTATGGATGCCAGAGAATCCATCTGATCTGTGCTCTCTGTAGCAACGTATGGATGCCAGAGAATCCATCTGATCTGGGCTCTATGTAACAGCGTATGGATGCCAGAGAATCCATCTGATCTGGGCTCTATGTAACAGCGTATGGATGCCAGAGAATCCATCTGATCTGGGCTCTATGTAACAGCGTATGGATGCCAGAGAATCAATCTGATCTGGGCTCTATGTAACAGCGTATGGATGCTAGAGAGTCTAGCCGTGCTGAGGACTTCAGCACTGGGCATTCTGTCCTGCCAATCAATCCTGAGAAGTCGGCGAAGACAGTTTACATGGAAACTATTAAGTTGCCTGCTATAGACTGTCCATGTTTCGCATGCGTACAACAGGGTGGTTAACACAATACACACCAATCTTGGTGGCAATACCCATTCCCTGCCGGTCCCAAACATTTTCTCATAGTCTTCCGAAAGCAGCACTCGCCTTGGAAATCCTGCTGTGGACTCTCTATCGTCACACTGATTACCTCATTCCTCGTCTGTGATACTTGTGATTCATGCATCACGGGACATCTCATAGTCCAACTATCTATCTTCAGTCCACTTGTGTCGTTAGACGACGCTGTGGAGTGGTGTGACATCCTTTGTTTCATTTTTTAGGCAGGCAAATATCCGCTGGTGACTTGCCAGGTCAATCCCAGTATCTGTTACCGACCGTTGGATTGGTAAAAGTAAAGTAAAGGGGGTGTGAGGTGTCGCATTTCAAAGGCTCGGCTATATGAGGGTGGTAGCCATCTCCTCTCCCTCACGGCTTTAACTTCCGAGACCGAACCAGTACCAATTTAAGGCTGGGTCAACCCGGGAGCTGTTGTGGTCTGAAACAAATTTTCACCTTAACTGGGGAATGAACTAGGACCACTCAGATGCAAAGCCAGCTCCTTAACCTTTAGCGTGCTATGGTCTAGACTGTCTAGACCAGCTCGACCTACAAAATCGTAATTTTTAACCCAATATTTTTTTTGCATAGAGACCCTACCCACAGCCATTTGTTAAAATGCTGAATACGTCACCATGTACACACAATATTTTGCCGGTAAAAGTATCGTATGTTAGATTACAAATGGATTTTGAACAATTTTTAATCGAAAACACCGTTTGGAGCAAGCCGACTTTTTACGAAAGATGAAGTAGGTTGTTGGGAAAGATCTTTATCGAGTAGATCTGATTATTTTGTGTTTAGATGAAAGAACTACGTTTGAATTGGAAACTAACAGTTGTGTCGATAGTGTAAACACAGCATCGATACGTTGTTATGGTTTCCATGGATTTCTATCGGAGCGACTAGGCCTAGCGGTTGAGTCCAAATTTTGTTCGTGTTTTCCATAAATTTTCAACTTCCTCTTTTTGTAACTCAGAAACTAACAAACACACAACAAAAAACAATAACACCCACAAGTTCTTTATTCAATTGTGTCTCTACACACAAGAAAATCATATTTATTGACAAACAAACAGAAAAGTCATAAATTTTGAAAGTCGACTACCATAGCGAGATGCAAATTTTCGTCAAAAATTATGTAGCGTTATAAGCTACGCAGCTCTCTTTTTTAGATTGGTAGCCCCTGAAATATACGATCGTCTATTTTTGGGAATGGTGGTGGTTGAAGCGTAAATTAGAGCAAGGTAGGCCTGTTTGTCGCTATCTATGCCGCTCCGCTAACCACATAACCAAGGCCTGATGTTATATCTATACAGTTCCCTTTTTGCAACATATTTTCTGTAGAATAATTTGAGTAGAATTTTAATTTTGATCAAGCAGCAGCCGTTAAACCTACTCTTTTCTATGTCCAACAGCCAAGGGAATTTTAACATGCACACCAATGCATGCGGGTGTCTGACCTCACTACTCAGAGATAAGGGGAAATTTTTACCTGACAATCCGCGTGAAAAAATCACGGTCTCCACCAGGATTGAACCCACGATCACCAGCACTCAAGGCAAACATGTTACGTCCAGTCCATTGGGTCTTCCTTCTCCCTCCCCTCTCATAGTCAAGGTGCGCAAATGGTATACCAGCAACGATTGACTCGTTCTTAATTTTTTGCTGCCTCTAGGGGTCCTCCAGTCGGTTGTACTATGCTCGGCTTCATCTGCGTTTCGCTCACTACTACGGAGATCACACCGAACCTCACCTTTTTAACCAGAGTGTTGTCCTTAACAACAGCCCGTTTCCAGGACGACCAACGAGGAGGTCAGGTGAGGGTCTTGGTCAGTATATTTCTCCTGACCCTGGCTAACATTCTCTGATCAGTGTGTTTTGCCTGACCAGACATTAGCCTCATCGTTTTGCTGAACAAAGAGAGTGGTCATCATCACGTATGAGGGACAACAATAGTAAGATCCCCCACTCCAATCTCGAAGATCTACGTTAACTGTAAAGGTAAATCCCAAATGACAACATTCTCATTTGGACCTTTTGCTGCCAATCAAGAAGTTGTCACCGAGATTTCACCGCAAGGTCATTCAATAATCACATACAGACTCCGAGATTTCACTGCAAGGTTGTTCAATAATCAGATACAGACTCCGAGATTTCACTGCAGGGTCGTTCAATAATCACATACAGACTCCGAGATTTCACTGCAAGGTCGTTCAATAATCACATACAGACTCCGAGATTTCACTGCAAGGTCGTTCAATAATCACATACAGACTCCGAGATTTCACTGCAAGGTCGTTCAATAATCACATACAGACTCCGAGATTTCACTGCAAGGTCGTTCAATAATCACATACGGATCAGAGATTTCACTGCAAGGTTGTTCAATAATCACATACGGATCAGAGATTTCACTGCAAGGTTGTTCAATAATCACATACGGATCAGAGATTTCACTGCACGGTCGTTCAATAATCACATACGGATCAGAGATTTCACTGCAAGGTCGTTCAATAATCACATACGGATCAGAGATTTCACTGCAAGGTCGTTCAATAATCACACATGAACCCGAGATTTCACTGCAAGGTCGTTCAATAATCACATACAGACCCGAGATTTCACTGCAAGGTCGTTCAATAATCACATACAGACCCGAGATTTCACTGCAAGGTCGTTCAATAATCACATACAGGACAAAGTTGATGATGGTTCAATTACATAAGGACAGACGTGAACTTTGGCCGTGTGTGGACAAACTGGGGTGGGTGTGATGTTTTGTTGTTGTGTTAGTCGTTTCGTTGTGATGTTTGATGCTTAGCTGTACTAACAATGTATGATCTCCATCGATTAACAGGCCATGCCCAGGCTCAGAAGCTGAAACTGGTACCAGATGAGGCCCCCAACATGACGGATGTGGAGGACAGTGTGAGGAGGCTTCAAGAAAATGACCCAGAGCTGAAAACTCTGAATCTTAACAACATTAAGGTGACCAGCATGTCTCTCCATTTGACCCTATCCTCTGGTTGGTCAGTCCTAAGACTGGTTGTAAGGTTGTCTTAGTATGTCTCTTCATTTGACCCTATCCTCTGGTTGGTCAGTCCTAAGACTGGTTGTAAGGTTGTCGTAGTATGTCTCTTCATTTGACCCTATCCTCTGGTTGGTCAGTCCTAAGACTGGTTGTAAGGTTGTCGTAGTATGTCTCTTCATTTGACCCTATCCTCTGGTTGGTCAGTCCTAAGACTGGTTGTAAGGTTATCGTAGTATGTCTCTTCATTTGACCCTATCATCCGGTTGGTCAGTCCTAAGACTGGTTGTAAGGTTGTTTTAGTATGTCTCTTCATTTGACCCTATCATCTGGTTGTGTCAGTCCTAAGACTGGTTGTAAGGTTGTCTTAGTATGTCTCTTCATTTGACCCTATCCTCTGGTTGATCAGTCCTACGACTGGTTGTAAGGTTGTCTTAGTATGTCTCTGCAGCTCTCTCCATTTGACCTAATCCTCTGCAGCTCTCTCCATTTGACCTAATCCTCTGCAGCTCTCTCCATTTGACCTAATCCTCTGCAGTTCTCTCCATTTGACCTAATCCTCTGCAGCTCTCTCCTTTTGACCTAATCCTCTGCAGTTCTCTCCATTTGACCTAATCCTCTGCAGCTCTCTCCATTTGACCCAATCCTCTGCAGCTCTCTCCATTTGACCCAATCCTCTGCAGTTCTCTCCATTTGACCTAATCCTCTGCAGCTCTCTCCATTTGACCCAATCCTCTGCAGCTCTCTCCATTTGACCCAATCCTCTGCAGCTCATTTCATTGCAGATTGGTAGTGTCTTTGCACGCCTATAATGTGACAGTGAGTCTTGGTCGCCTCATGTCTCCTGGATCTTGCCCTCTAGTATCTTCTGTAGAAGACTATCATGTCACATATTGTGCCATAGTCAACTCAATCTTCCCTATTAATGTCAATATTTGTCTTTGGTATCAAGATGCTGAGCAGCGCATGAGCTGCAGTGGTCAGCGACTCATAGCTGACTGCTAGCATTAAGGCCAGTGAACCATAGCTGCCAAGACCCTTCTACACCTCCAAGTGGTGATCCTGGATAACAGGCTGCAGCAGGCAGACTGGCTAAGGAGAAGGGATCGAAGAGGGAATGCTAAGCCAGTACTAAATAAATGCTTGCTGAAGTTGGATGTGTTGGACCGAAAGGTGCAAATATCGCAGTCGGGCTGTAAACTACGACACAACGCATTCCGTTCTCTGGACTACATTCTGCTACTTAGGCCCTTTCGGGGTTTGGTAGTGGGAGATTGAGAACGAACGGAGCCAAGCAGATATTTGTCTTTGTCCATGTATAAAACTTGAATTCAACTGTTTTAGTTTTTATTTTTAAGTCACCAGAGAAACCAAACTAAAGATGGAAAAAAAATAAGCACCTGTATATCTGCCAGGAGTGCAGGGATGTCTGTTCTGGTTAATATAACTTAACCACTTACATTTTCTCAGGACGATGAGGCTAACGTCTGGTCAGGCAAAACACACTGATCAGAGAATGTTAGCCAGGGCCTGGAGCAATACTATGGCCAAGACCCTCGCCTGACCTTCTCGTTGGTCGTCCTGGAAACGGGCTGTTGTCGAGGACAACAGCCTGACTAACAAGGTGAGGTTCGACGTGGTCTACGTATTAGTGAGCGACACACAGATAAAGCTAAGCATAGCACAACCATCTGGACGACCGCTGTCCACCTTGATCAGCACGCTTGAGATGTGAGGAAAGCTACTGCAACCCGTCACTAAACAACGCCCTTTTCAGGGCGCACATAAGAGTAACCTACTCATTGTGGGCATTCGAAACAACAACTTACATTTTCTTACTCAAGCTTCTGCCACATATCCTCATGCTCTGCTGTTCTCTCTCCAGAACCTGTCGCTGGAGAAGTTAGTTCAGGTTTGCGAGGCCCTGAAGAAGAACTCTGTATGTGTCAGATTCGACATGGCAAGTGTCGCTGCCCCAGACAAGGTTGCCAAGGTAACGGCTTGTGTTTAACCTTTAGCACGCCACGGTAACACGCTAGCTGACCAACTCTGCCTACAAAAACGGTGTGCGGAAATTTTGTTTTATTTTGTTGTTTTTTTAACGGAGACACGACAGCCATTTTTTTATGCTGAATACATCACCACCTACGCACGATATTTTGCCGGTAAAAGTATCGTAAGTTAGATTACAAATGGCTTTTTAACAATTTTAATTTTGTATACGTCGTTTGGAGCAAGCCGACTTTTTGCGAAAGGTGAAGTAGGTTGTTGGGAAAGATCTTTATCGAGTAGATCTGTTTATTTTGTTTGTTTAGATGAAAGAACTACGTTTGAATTGGAAACTAACAGTTGTGGCGATATTGTAAACACAGTATCGATATGTTGTTGTGGTTTCCATGGTTTTCTATCGGAGCGACTAGGCCTAGTGGTTGAGTCCAAATTTTTTCCAAAATTTTCAAATTCATCTTTTTGTATCTCAGAAACTAACAAACACACAACAAAAACAATAACACCAACAAGTTCTTTATTCAATTGTGTCTACACATAAGAAAATCATATTTATTGACAAACGAACAGAAAAGTTACAAATTTTGAAAGTCAACGACCACAGCGAGATATTAAGTTAATTAATTATGTCAAATTTTCGTCATAAAAAATGTGGCGTATTAAAGGTTAAGTCCCTGTTAATTTGTCAAGTTAATTGAAACCCCACCAATCGTCCCCCTCTCTACTCACATAACTCAGCATTGATTCAAAATTTGGGGCGGACAACCGTGCTGTCCTATGAGCATTAAATCTTTTAGGACGAGCAGCCACTTTAATGGGCAGTTTTTTCAGGCTGTTACGGACGGGAGATCACCGTCAGAAGCCGGTGACCTTAACCTTTACCATACTAGATTAAAACATCACGTCTTATTTCCTGCAACCGATTTATTTTTCAGCATGTCATGTCCCTGACGTGGTTGTTGATTTTGAGAACCTCTAATCTTTTTTCTTTTTTTTTCTTCATTAGTGTGTCTAAAACATATATTAACAAAGAACTTGTTGTTAGTTTCTTAGATACAAGAAGATGGGAGTGATAGTGGTGAAAAATAGCACAAACATATAAAATGTACTAATACTCTTATCAATGTTTACTGCAATGGCTGTATCTGTCACTTCAACTATATTGTAATTATTGTATCTCCATAAACAAACTAAATAGATCTACCTCAGAAAAATCCGTTACAGAAACTTACCCCCCCCCCCCCCCCCCCCCCCCCCCCCATTCTCAATAATGCACGAATCTTCAAATTTAAGCGAAAAACATAAGAAATTTTTTTCAAAATCTAATTCAGATTTCATAATCGCCATTGTTTTTGTCTAACCGTACATGACGGAAGTTGGAACTCTCTACAATCACAAGAGTATTATGTTCAACCGTTTCTATCGCATTAACCGGGTAGTTTATATATGAAAATGCAATGACCCTATAGCTGGCGGCGTGCAACCCAAGTGGAACGGAGCCAAATCGTCGTAATCTCACGCTGTTGGGCCGGTAAAGGTTAATGTTTGTTGCCATGTAGCTGAAGCTTCGGCTATACATTATACGTATTTTAAACTTCCTGCAGCGTACTAGGCTTGGGAGAAGGTAATAATAATTCTGGTAGATTTTTAGCGTGAATTTTGTACGGACAGCGGTTGCTAAGCTTACTCGTTTCGATTTTTAACATGCTCTTCGCTGACCACGGGAGTCCGATCTCACTACCCAGAGATTAGGGGAATTTTTGCCAGAAGATCCACGTAAAACAATCCCGGTCTACACCATGATTCGAACCTGCGGACACCTTACCTCGAGACGACTGAGCTCCGCCACAGTGAACAGTTTTTGTTGAAAAATTATTTGATACCTGTTTAAGTCATGAAATGGGATCAAGACGCTGAGCAGCACATGAGCTACAGCAGTCAGCGACCCATAGCTGACTGCTAGCGTCAGGGCCAGTGAACCAGAGCTGCCAAGACCCTTCTACACCTCCACGCGGTGATCCTGGATAACAGGCTGCAGCAGGGCAGGCTGGCTAAGGAGAAGGGATCGAAGAGGGAATGCTAAACCGGTACTAAAAAAATGCTTGCTGAAGTCAGATGTGTTGGACCGAATTGTGCAAATATCGCAGACAAACTGTAAACTATGACAATGCATTCCGTTCTCTGGACTACATTCTGCTACTTAAGCCCTTTCAGGGTTTGGTAGCGGGAGATTGAGAACGAACGAAGCCAAGCCAAATCATGAAATTATATGTCCCTTTGACATGTTTGCAAGGATCAGACAAGATGGCCAGTTTCTATCAGTCTTTATTGTCTTCTATATTCTTCACCTTCTCTCTCTTTCTCTCGGTGTGCACCTCTCTCTGGCTAGATGTTGCTCATCTCGTCTCCCTATCCTCACAGGCATTGGCTGATGCACTGACCGAGAACACCACACTCAAGTCAATTAACGTGGAGTCGAACTTTATCTCGGGCGATGCCATCGTCGAGATCATCACGGCAGCGAACATACACCAGAGCCTGCTGGAGATCCGGGTAGCCAACCAGGTGAGATATGAGTCAGGTGAGATGGGAGACAGCCAGGTGAGATAAAAGATAATCAGGTGAGATAAACCAGAGGTGAGATAAGAGACAGCCAGGTGAGATATGAGCCAACCAGGTGAGGTATGAGACAGGTGAGATAAAAAAAACAGGTGAGATAAGAGACTGCCAAGTGAGATATGAGTCAGGTGAGATATGATGAGCCAACCAGATACAAAATATTTACCTCCCACTCCACATCCACCAAATGTTGACCTATCACTCCACATCCACCAAATGTTGACCTATCACTCCACATCCACCAAATGTTGACCTATCACTTCACATCCACCAAATGTTGACCTATCACTCCATATCCACCAAATGTTGACCTATCACTTCACATCCACCAAATGTTGACCTATCACTCCATATCCACCAAATGTTGACCTATCACTCGACATCCACCAAATGTTGACCTATCACTCCATATCTAGCAAATGTTGACCTATCACTCCATATCCACCAAATGTTGACCTATCACTCCATATCCACCAAATGTTGACCTATCACTCGACATCCACCAAATGTTGACCTATCACTCCATATCCACCAAATGTTGACCTATCACTCCATATCCACCAAATGTTGACCTATCACTTCACATCCACCAAATGTTGACCTATCACTCCATATCCACCAAATGTTGACCTATCACTTCACATCCACCAAATGTTGACCTGTCACTCCACATCCACCAAATGTTGACCTATCACTCGACATCCACCAAATGTTGACCTATCACTCGACATCCACCAAATGTTGACCTATCACTCCACATCCACCAAATGTTGACCTATCACTCCATATCCACCAAATGTTGACATATCACTCGACATCCATCAAATGTTGACCTGTCACTCGACATCTACCAAATGTTGACCTATTCACTCCACATCCACCAAATGTTGACCTATCTCATCCACCAGAAACCTGAGGTGCTGGGCAACAAGGTGGAGATGCAGATAGCCAAGTTGGTCAAGGAAAACAACAAACTCTTGCGGCTGGGCATTCAGTTTGAGTACCCAGATGCCAGGATCAAAGTTCATGACAAGCTTAAGGCTAACCTAGATATCTGTAAGTCTGGCATGGTTTGAGTTTGTCTCAATGTGTTTGTTTGTGTCAATGTGTTTGTGTCAATGTGTTTGTTTGTATTTGTGTCAATGTGCTTGTATGTGTTTGTGTCAATGTGTTTGTTTGTATTTTTGTCAATGTGTTTGAATGTGTTTGTGTCAATGTGTTTGTTTGTATTTGTGTCAATGTGTTTGTATTAGTTTGTGTCAACGTGTTTGTGTCAATGTGTTTGTGGCAATGTGTTTATTTGAGTTTGTGTCAATGTGTTTGCATGTGTTTGTGTCAGTGTGTTTGTTAGAGTTTGTGTCAAATGTGTTTGTATGTGTTTGTTTCAATGTGTTTGTTTGAGTTTGTGTCAATGTTTGTGTCAATGTGTTTGTGCCAATGTGTTTGTATGTGTTTGTGTCAATGTTTTTGTATGTGTTTGTGTCAATGTTTTTGTATGTGTTTGTGTCAATGTGTGTGTTTTTGCCAATGTGTTTGTGTCAATGTGTTTGTATGTGTTTGTTTCAATGTGTTTGTGTCAATGTGTTTGTATGTGTTTGTGTCAATGTGTTTGTTTGAGTTTTTGTCAATGTGTCTGTGTCAATTTGTTTGTATGTGTTTGTTTCAATGTGTTTGTATGTGTGTGTGACAATGTGTTTGTATGTGTTTGTGTCAATGTGTTTGTATGTGTTTGTGTCAATGTGTTTGTATGTGTTTGTGTCAATGTGTTTGTTTTTAGTTTGTACCAGTGTGTTTGTGTCAATGTGTTTGTGTCAATGTGTTTGTATGTGTTTGTGTCAGTGTGTTTGTATGTGTGTGTATGTGTTTGTGTCAATGTGTTTGTATGTGTTGGTGGTAATGTGTTTGTGTCAATGTGTTTGTATGTGTTTGTGTCAGTGTGTTTGTGTCAATGTGTTTGTATGTGTTTGTGTCAATGTGTTTCTATGTGTTTGTGTCAGTGTGTTTGTGTCAATGTGTTTGTATGTGTTTGTGTCAGTGTGTTTGTGTCAATGTGTTTGTATGTGTTTGTGTCAGTGTGTTTGTGTCAATGTGTGTGTATGTGTTTGTGTCAGTGTGTTTGTGTCAATGTGTTTGTATGTGTTTGTGTCAATGTGTTTGTGCCAATGTGTTTGTATGTGTTGGTGTCAATGTGTTTGTATGTGTGTGTATGTGTTGGTGTCAATGTGTTTGTATGTGTTGGTGTCAATGTGTTTGTATGTGTTTGTGTCAATGTGTTTGTATGTGTTTGTATGTGTTGGTGTCAATGTGTTTGTATGTGTTTGTGGCAATGTGTTTGCATGTGTTGGTGTCAATGTGTTTGAATGTGTAGGTGTCAATGTGTTTGTATGTGTGTGTGTATGTGTTTGTGTCAATGTGTTTGTATGTGTTTGTGGCAATGTGTTTGCATGTGTTGGTGTCAATGTGTTTGTATGTGTTTGTGTCAATGTGTTTGCATGTGTTGGTGTCAATGTGTTTGTATGTGTGTGTATGTGTTGGTGTCAATGTGTTTGCATGTGTTTGTGTCAATGTGTTTGTATGTGTTGGTGTCAATGTGTTGGTGTCAATGTGTTTGTATGTGTTTGTGTCAATGTGTTCGTGTGTGTTTGTGTCAATGTGTTTGTAAGTTGTTGTTGAATAGCATGACGAGTTTGTTATTTGCAAATGCCCACAATGAGTAGGTTTACTCCCTGTAAAGGACGTTAAGTGGCGGGTTGCAGTAAATTTCCTCACATGCAGAGCCTTCTGATGAAGGTGGACCGGGGTCCTCCAGGCGGTTGTGATATGCTTGACTTCATCTGCGTGTTACTCACTACTATGGGGATCACATCAGTCCTTTGCCTTGTTAGCCAGGCTGCAATGAAAACATTTGTTACCAGGGAGGGCTACTAGGAAGCCGCGGTGAGTATCTTGGCCGGTATGTTTTGCCTGATCCTGACTAGTGGACTAGTGGTTAAGTGACACGGCTCACAACCAGAAGATGCTAGGTTCTTCTTCTTCTTCTGCGTACGCAGTCAGACAGTAACCATTATTTTTTCGAAAAAAGCGGCGGTCATCCTGAGACTCTCGCCACTACCATAAAGCTTGTCTTGCAGTTCCACTGGCAATGGCCACATCTGCTCTCTCTGATCCCCGTATGTCGGGCAGTTCTGCAGCAGATGTTCAGTGGTCATTTTACCAGTACCGCACGGGCATTCGTCGGTACACCCTATCTTCAATTTGTTGAATAGGTGGTACCTCAGTCTGTTGTGGCCAGTGCGAAGTCTGAAGACAACGACCTGCTCTCTTCTGTTCAACTGGTAATAGGCATCGTTTTTGGTGTAACCAGTATGTTCGGTTTCCCATTTGGTCATGTACCTGGCTTTGATAAGCCGTTTTGACTCTTCGTACGTCATACTGGTATCTGTTTGTGGTAGCCTTGCACCTTCTTTTGCCAGTCTGTCTGCCTCCTCGTTGCCTTGGATGTTGCAGTGTGACGGGACCCACTGTACCACTACCCTTTTTGGTGCGGACAGCTGGCACAGTTTGCAGAGTGCTGCTCTTAAGTCATTAAGCTCAGTGTTTTTCTGGCTTTTTAGCGCTGTGACTACGGCGAGAGCATCTGTCAGCAAGACTATATGGCTCTCATTTTCACTGTGTGTTGCCATTTCTTCCACTGCCGCCCTCAGTGCCTCTGCCTCCGCTCTGAAATTGCTTGTGTACTTACCAGTAGCGAATGACAGTGTTATTTTTCTGCCATTTGGTAGGTTCAGGAATGCTCCTGCCCCTCCGTTCTGTGTAGTGTTTGTTACAGAACCGTCGGTGTATGCATGGGTCCAGTCCATGCTTGGGTAGCTTTTCGTTATGAAGCTTAGGGTAGTGTCTCTCCTTTCTTTTTCAGTCTGGCAGTTTTTGTTTGCAATACCTGGTATATTTTCTACCACCTCTGGAAATATATCCTGCCTCCAAGTAGGTTTTCGTACAGTAGTGATGGGTTTTGGTGTTGTTAGTGCGTTTATGGGATCTTCGTGCATCTTTGCTTTGGCTATTTCTGCAAAGTTTCTTCGCTTTAGTTTCCCAGTTCCCAAATTGTTAAGTCTCTGGTACATTGGGTGGTCCGTCAGTCTTCGGAGTTTCTCTGACTGCAGCTGGGCTCTGCAGTCTCTTCTGTCGGTCATGGATTGCAGTTTTGTAATCTTTTCAAGTTCTACAATTGGCGTTGACTTCATGCCACCTGTTATAATTCTCATGGCTTGGTTTTGAAGTTTGTTAACTTTATCGAAGTTCGCCTTCGCTGCTGTTGTCCATGCCGCGATGCCATACTCGAGAACTGGTCTCACTCTTCCAGTGTACAGTTTCTTTAGTATGCCTTCGTCTGCTCCCCAGCTTGTGCCAGCAAGTTTCCTCATGATCGCCATTCTTTCTCTGGCTTTCATTCGGTTTCTCTCAATCTGACTTTTCCATGTCATGCGCCGATCAAATGTGACTCCCAGATAGGTTGGGTTGTCGTTTGGCTGCAGGATTTTGCCATTTAGGCTTAATTTGGTACTTTGGGGTTTTAATGAGAGCGAGAATATTGTGCACGTGGTTTTCTCCTCGTTTATTTTGACCAGCCATGAGTTCGCCCACTCTTCCAGCGATGTTAGGGCCGTCTGCATCCGATTTCTTGCTATGGTGAGATTCTTTTCAGAGGTCCACATAGCCAGATCGTCTGCAAACATTGAGCTATGGACTCTTCTTGGTATATTTTCTGTAATATCATTTATATATACCAGGAAGAGTGTGGGTGACAATACTCCCCCTTGGGGTACTCCCTGCTCGAGTGTCACCTTTTTGCTCATCTGCCCTTGTACTTGGACTCTGGCCGTTCTTTGTTTGAGGTAGTGGTTGATCCACTTGTACATCTTCCCACAGACATCACTTCTTCTTAGCTTGACTCTAAGTCCATCCTTCCAGACTTTGTCAAATGCCTTTTCCAGATCCACCCAAACAGCTACTGTGTGTTTCTGTGCCTGGTAGGCATCTTCTATCTCCTGGGCTATGAGGATGACCTGGTCCTCAGTGGATCTGTGCTGTCTAAAGCCTGCTTGCTGTGGAATTAGTATTCGTTTTTCCTCCAGATGCCACATCAGTCTGGTGTTTATCATCCGTTCCATCAGCTTGCCGACACAGCTCAGTAGGCTTATGGGCCTGTATCCATTTGGATCTGTTTTGTCCTTTCCTGTTTTTGGTACTGGTACCAGTATTGCATCTTTCCATGCCTGGGGTACAATACCCCTTTTCCAGCTTTGGTTCAGCACCGATAGTAGTTTTTTCTTCGCTGTTTGGCCCAGCCCCATCAGCATTTCGTTTGTTATCCCGTCTTTTCCGGGAGATTTCCTTTTCTTTAGTGTTCTCATAGCCTCTTCCATTTCGCGCATTGTTAGTTTGGCCATCATGTGCTCTTCAGGAGCCGTATTTATGTTTTCGTGTCCCTTTAGCTCTTCGCTAATGTCTGTATGCTTATCTGCAGGGACCTCGATGTGGTTTGCTCTGGCATAGTGATCGACAAAGGCGTTTGCGGCTTTCTTACCTGTGATCAAGTTCTCGCCCTGCTTGATAGTAATTTGTTTATTTGACGGGGTTTCGTCGTTCATGGCTCTGACTAGCTTCCATAGCTTGTTCCCTTCTTTGTCCAGGTTTAAACTTTCCGTTTTATTTTTCCAACTTTCTCTTGCTGTTTGCTTGAGAGTGTGTTTGTACATCGCCGCGGCGGCTTTGAGGGCGATGTTTGCCTCCATGGATTTTTCTCGTTCTGCCACGTTCCTAGCATTTGTTACTGCATCTTCCACTTTCTGTAACTCATCATTCCAGTAGGGCTTATAGTTTTTCCTAGCTCCTCTTGGGATGGTTTCAGTGGCGGCTTGCATTATTGCCTTGCTTAGGCTCTCTACCATGGGCTTCATTTTGGTGTTTCGTGTGTTGATGGTTTCACACAGCCCATCTGTCAGGATTGCAAATCTGTCCCAGTCGGCTCGTTTGTAATTCCAACGTGGGAGCGGTTTTGTTTCCTGTGGGCCTACTTCCATGTCAATGGTTAGCCTGATCGGCCTGTGGTCGCTACCTGCCAGTTGGTTTAGCACCTGGCGGTCTATTTTATAGTGTATGTCCTGTGTGGAGAAGGCCAAATCTGGAGTCGAGGTGGTATGCCATGTTCTTGAATAGAAGCTAGGGCTATCCTCCGGCCTATTGATTAGGGAGAGATTTGAGATGCTAGGTTCGATCCCCATCATAGCACCGGCCGTTACCCCGGGGAAGCAAACCCTTAGAAAATGCAGGAGGAAGCAGACCCTTACATAAAATGCATGCTGAAGTCAGATTCTCTCGGCTGATAGGCGCAAAATAAAAACCACAATGCAATGCACACCGCCTTGGGGATTAGAGAAATAAGTTGAACGCAAAAAAAAAAACGGAAACTGAAGTCACGTCTGCGAACACACAATGACATTGATGTATTGAAGTCTCGTCTGAGAACACACAATGACATTGATGTATTGAAGTCTCGTCTGAGAACACACAATGACATTGATGTATTGAAGTCTCGTCTGAGAACACACAATGACATTGATGTATTGAAGTCTCGTCTGAGAACACACAATGACATTGGTGTATTGAAGTCTCGTCTGAGAACACACAATGACATTGATGTATTGAAGTCTCGTCTGAGAACACACAATGACATTGATGTATTGAAGTCTACATTGTGGAGAACTGTAACGGGCACAGGCTTTTCCTTTAGAAAGTCTATTAGCGGGAGAAACGTCATCTGTGAGAAGCCACATATAGTATCCACGAGAAGATAGTATTTACGTGAAGTACACGAAATGTGTAAATAATGTTGTGATATTGAATATGTGGAAGAAACTTGGATAAATGCTCACCTCACAGGTGAAAAGAAATGACAGTTAGTGGATGGAACGATTAAAAGATTTGCACCAAGTAGCAAAGGGCAGCACTTGATAATAGCACATGCAGGTAGCAAACACAATGGGCTGGTAAAGAATGCAGAACTTGTGTTTCCTTCAAATTATACGCACAATCGAGACTATCATTCCGAGATGAATGGTGACATTCTTCTAGAGTGGATTGAAAAAAAATGTTTTTTCGTCCTTGGATAGGCCCTGATAGTTTTTTCCATCACAAGTGATGAAGACCACTCTCTTTGTTCAGCCGTGTGGACAGTCGTATCTCTTGCTGTGTCCGCTGAAATGGGTGACTTGCGCGGAGATTTGGATTAAAGTGAGGAAGAAACTGCGCCTTTTGTCAACCTCACTCACAGAGCCTAAGCTACGTTTTGCCAGTGGCAAGACATTCATCGAGGCGACTGGAGATAGCATAGGATGCAGATTTTGCCTCAGGGTTACCACCGAAGCCTTTCCGTAAACATGTAACCCGCAGGGTAGAAAGGTGGGAAGGCATCTAACGCAGTTTGTCGTGCCTTTTCGATAACCACAAGAGGTCGTATGGACAACACTCAGCGTGTGAGTGAGTCTGGCATCTCTCCCCAGCTGTATTCAGTTCATCATAGTAGCATCTAAAATTCCCACACGCCAAATTCGTGAAGGTGAACCGGCAGAACTAACCCGTGAGATACGACACAGGTATAACTAGTTTAAGCGTAGCGCCATTCAGCCGGCGTCCAACGGATGGAAGAAATCACATAAAAAGAACGAAATAACAAGTCCAGATGGAAAACAATTCCACGTTTCTGTGAACACAAGTGTAAGTCGTCGACTAGTGTGAATTCCAGGCAAATCCGTGGTCTGGCGGCATCCATAATGATCCAAAACAGTAGAGAAATGTAGACTCGCAGCCAGTTACGGCGCCATCTTTGCCCTGCTGTCTGATAATGGACACTACATCATACCACACAACGCAGGGACACAAGAAGATAAAATACTGACATAATTCAGAACAAAAGATACAATAAAGATGTAGCTCACACAAGAACATTTAACGAAACGGATCTAAAACATGAATTGTTTTCCACCCTTGTCAAGCAAACATGGTGGAGCCGCGTAGCGCAGTGGTTAGCGCGCTGGTTTCGCATCTGAGTGGTCCTGGGTTCATTCCCTAGTTGAGGCGCAATTCAGACCGCAATGGCTCCCGGGTCGACCCAGCCTTAAATGGGTACCGGTTCAGTCCGGGAAGTAAAAGCGGCGAGGGAGAGGAGATGGCTACCGCCCTCATATAGCCGAGCCTTTAATGTTGAAATGTGAGATCGCTAACACCTCACACCCCTACGGCAGTAATGCTATGGGATACTTTACAAGCAAACATGAAGGGAAATGATTATTCATACAGACAAGTTGATCAAAGAGCGTGGCCATATGTGTTTGAGACTGCCACCTTACCATTCACACTTAAACCCAATTTAAATCTGTTGGGCAAAAGTTAAAGGACAAGTTAGTTAGTTAGTTAGTTTTCTTTCCACTTGTGCCATTTAGCGTTGTGGGGAGCATGAGTCATCTATCCTGCGCCAAGTGCGTTGCGTGGGTCAATGTGAGCCCTTGTCGTTGTACAATCACTCTAATGTCATCTATCCACCTAGCTTGCGGCCACCCCTTGCCCTGTAGCCAGATCTACCAGCATTGTAAGCCATCAGTGGAAGTTGATGAGGGTGTATTCTCACGAGATGACCAAACCAACTTATTTTCTGC
The DNA here is from genome assembly GCA_036924085.1 of Ariolimax columbianus. NCBI lineage: Eukaryota > Metazoa > Mollusca > Gastropoda > Stylommatophora > Arionidae > Ariolimax > Ariolimax columbianus. The sequence goes on from JAVGWX010000025.1 coordinate 4,595,538, forward strand.
CTGAAATGTATTTGGCACAAGACGTAGTGCCGACCATACTTCGAATGTCGTCATTCCGCATTCTGTCTCTTCTGGTAACACCGATGACCTTCCTCAAACACAAGTTGCAGGACAAGTAGCAGCTAAAAATAAACTTTCAAACTTTGCGATATGAAATAACTTACATTTGCCACCCTCTAAAATGTAGACAACGATTATTGGACTAAATGTGAGGAATATGCCTTGAAAGAGGAAGAGGGCAACTGGAAAAAAGATGGACTGTCGTTCGTTCAACCAAGAACTGAAAAATTTGTTGAATTCTTCCGACTCTGATTAAGTGAAAAATTAACTTGCATGTTTGCATTTCGAGAAATAGAAGTTTCACCGTGGCAAAATTGTCCTCTTGATGGCCACCCCAATCAGTTAAAAGATGGATCAAAGAACTGAATTATAACCTTGTATTGTTTACTCCAGCATCTATTTATAAACCTGGACCAATCCATCGAAGTATGTACTTTCTATGTTCTATATATCATGTTGTGTTACATATTCACACATTCCTTCTACGAAATGCGGAGTTACTTCTTACAGTTCATTAAACACATGAAACAAATTGTTAAAAAAATTGTGCGTTACCCAATGCAGAAATCTTATTCTGATTGGAGAGATGCCGATGCCTAAGGACAGGCAATTTTTTTAATTTGGGGTAAATTATTTTCTGCAGGGACAACATAAATCCTTTGCAAACAAAGATCAAAGGAGCTAGCCGCTTTAAGAAAACGGCACTACCTGACAAAATATAAATTATAAAGTCATAAGGACATTGGAAATACAAGACCACGTACAAAAAAAATCTTCTTTATCAGTGCAAGGGTTTTTGAGATATTAGACGACAATTCACAGCAATCATTGTGAAACAGATAATACCTGTAATAGAATATAAAGCTCTATTTTATTTTGTTGGTGCCAGCTCACAAGTAGACAATTGGCATTATTTTTTTCATACAAATTACAAATATTGTTCAAACTTTGACGAGCAATTTTAATACGGCTGGCATGCGGCCTGTGGTCCATGGGTTGGGCATCACTGCCCTAGACCATCTCATATTCTCACTGCCCTCCCCTCAGACCATCTCACATTCTCACTGCTCTCCCCTCCCCTCAGACCATCTCACATTCTTACTGCCCTCCCCTCCCCTCAGACCATCTCACGTTTATACTGTCCCTCTAGCTTGTGTATGCTCTGTCCTCTAGCTCATCACATGTTCTCACCCTCTCTCTATTACAGTGAGGAAAAAGCGTATCGGCAAGGAAGATGGCCAGCAGCCGTAGACCATCCCTGAACCAGACAACGCTGAAGCTATGACACCAACATTTGTTCTGAATGTTTTATTTATTGACAAATTTATTTTAACCATGTACAGTAGAAGATTGTTTAGTGTCCCTCTCCTCCCTGACTCCAACCTGCCATTCTGTTTCGACAGCGTTTTCCTGCTTACCTCATTCACTGTAAATAAACACATCGTAGCGAGTGGGCTGCGACAACGTTTGCCACCTCTCACATCCATCTCCACCTGCTGTCAATCTGTACCAAGTAGTGCAGACAGTTTAACAATAAGACTGAGAGATTGAACCCTGCATGATGTTCTGGTAACTTTATCTGTACTTACACCTGGCTTCACACCTGTGACTTGGCTAGAGATCTAATCCTGCAGTCTACCTGGCTTCACACCTGTGACTTGGATAGAGATCTAATTCTGCAGTCTACCTGGCTTCACACCTGTGACTTGGCTAGATATCTAAGCCTGCACTCTACCTGGCTTCACACCTGTGACTTGGATAGAGCTGAGAGATTAAACTGCAGGATGTCCTGGTAACGTTATCTGTACTTACACCTGGTTTCTCACCTGCGACTTGGATAAAACTGAGAGATCTAAGTCTGCATGCCAGTTTAATACCTTGTGCCTACACCAAACTTCTCACCTGTAATTGTGTTAGAGATGAGAGATTTGGCCCTTCGTGGTTGATTGGTGTCTTCTGCTTATACCTCGCTTCATATTTTTTTTTTGCGTTCGCCTTTTTTCTCTTTTCTCCAAGGCGGTGTGTTTTTATTTTACACCTGTCGGCCTTGTGCATCCGGTTTCATCGTGCATTTTAAGTAAGGGTCAGCTTTCTCCTGCATTTTCTAAAGGTATGCTTCTTCTGGGTAACGGGCGGTACTGTGATTGTGGAGCGAACCCAGCACCTTTGTATTGTGAGCCGTGTCACTAGCCCACGACGTCCCCACTTGTAATTTTAATATCGTTTACAGTTCTAAGCAAGGCACCTAGTGTCATATCTTGTCCATATCTGACTTCTCACCTGTAATTTCAATAGTGACAAGAGATCTGATGCTATATAATTGATGGATGTCTTCTGTCTATACCAGGCTTATCACCTGTAACTTGGCTAGAGATGAGAGATTTAAGCTTGCACTCTACCTGGCTTCTTACCTGTAACTTGGCTAGAGATGAGAGATTTAAGCTCGCACTCTACCTGGCTTCACACCTGTGACTTGGCTAGATATCTACGCCTGCAGTCTACCTGGCTTCACACCTGTAACTTTGCTAAAGATGAGAGATTTAAGCTTGCACTCTACCTGGCTTCACACCTGTGATTTGGCTAGATATCTACGCCTGCAGTCTACCTGGCTTCACACCTGTGACTTGGCTAGAGATCTAAGCTTGCAGTCTACCTGGCTTCACACCTGTAACTTGGCTAGAGATGAGAGATTTAAGCTTGCACTCTACCTGGCTTCACAACTGTGACTTGGCTATAGATTTAAACCTTTCAGTCTACCTGGCTTCACACCTGTGACTTGGCTAGAGATCTAAGCCTGCAGTCTACCTGGTTTCACACCTGTGACTTGGATAGAGCTGAAAGATTGAACCCTGCATGATGTTCTGGTAACGTTATCTGTACTTACACCTGGTTTCTCACCTGTGACTTGGATAGAGCTGAGAGATTCTTCAAGTCTGCATGCCAGTTTAATACCTTGTGCCTACACCAAACTTCTCACCTGTAATTTCAATAGAGATGAAGAGATTTGGCCCTTCATGGTTGATTGGTGTTTTCTGCCTATACCTGGCTTCACATCTGTCGTTTAAAAAAAAATTTGTTTGCTTAGTCCAGAGAACGGAATGCGCTGTGTAGAAGTTTACAGCTTAACTGCGATATTTGCACCCTTCGGTCCGACACATCCATTTTACAGCACCTGGATAGCCTTACCTATTCAATCCCTTCACCTAATCCAGACAAACATAAAGAAAACAAAGACTATGATACTTGGGAAAAGTGACAAGAAACCATGTCAGCAGATAAAAATAAAAGATCAACTACTGGAACAGGTACAGAGTTTTTCCTATCTAGGTCATTTAATAACGGAAGAAGGCAGCTGTGAAAGAGGAATCAGAAAGAGAATAGGTACGGCCAAGATGGTATTCAGCAACACGCGACACATACTGACATCCAAACAGATAAATCAGGATTTGAAAATGATAATTGTCAGGTGTTATGTATACTCGTCACTACTTTATGGCGCAGAAACATGGACAATGAATAACAAGTTGGAAAAGAGTATTGGAGCCTTCGAAATGTGGGTATATAGAAGATTGGGTCGCATTTCTTGGAGAGAGAAGAAAACAAATTTGGAGGTATTGAAAAAGTTGGGGGTGAAAAGAGAATTAATGACCGAAATCAGGGTTAGACAGTTACATAATTTTGGTCATATAACAAGACCTGGTTGAAGGCCATACTAGAGGGTAGGGTGGAAGTCGGTCGTTCAAGAGGCAGATAAGGTTTTAAGTGGGTGGATAACATCAGGAGATGGACTGGAAAAAGCATGTCTGGTTGCATCATTACGGCACTGGAGATTCATTGCAGCCGACCTTCGATGCGGAGATGGATCACTGCGTGGAGGTGTAGAAGGGTCTTGACAGCTTGCTGACCCTGACGCTAGCAGTCAGCTATGGGTTGCTGATGCACTGCTCAGTATCTTGATCCCGAATGGACAATAGAAAAGTGCCTTAAGGGGAGAGATAGATGCATAGGGAGTAGGAACACCATCGACAGGTGCTACATTCTACGTCATCGTTGTCCTGAAAAGGATGTTTTGTTGTGTTGTAGTTTACAGCTAGGCTGCGGTATCTGCACCTTTCGAACCGTCACAGCCAGGATTCAGGTCTTGGTTTGTTTCGCTCTTAGATCTCTACTCTCTCAGTCAGGCTGCACAAACGCAGCCTGTTTCCAGGGCCGCCACGTGGAAGCTGAATAGGGTTTTGGACAGCTCTGGTTCCCTTGCCTATCTTTCACATGGATTGTCCAGCGGCTGTGACCTTTAACCTGCAGGATGTTACCCTTGACCTGCATGCTGTGACTTTTAACCCCTCGAGCTGTGACCCTTGACCTGCATGCTGTGACCTTTAACCTGTACGGCGTGACCCTTTACCTGCAGGCTAAGACTTTTAACCTGTAGGTTATGACCCTTGACCTGCGTGCTGTGACCGTTAACCTGCAGGATGACACCTTGACCTGCAGGCTATGACTTTTAACCTGTAGCTTATGACCTTGACCTGCAGACTTTGACTCGTGACTGTTTGTATCCCAGAACAAGACTGGTTCTAGATGCTGCTATACAATTTTGTGTGTGCCCTCCAGTTATTCTGGCGGTGAGCTTTATTCAAGACATGCACTCCAAGGTTGGCCTTGTTTGCTTCCTGTCAGGCAGCCTGTGTACTGCTATCTGCCGAGCTGCTTTGTATGTGGTCATTATTTGAATCTTGCATGTCTGTAGTATTAAAATAAATGATTTTATAGTGGGAAGTGGTTTGAGACTTGTTTTGTTGGTGTCATGGTTGGTGTCATGGGATGTGGGTGGTGGCTGATTTGTCATGGGTGGTGGTTGGTGTCATGGGTGGTGGCTGATTTGTCATGGGTGGTGGTTGGTTTCGTGGGTGGTGGCTGATGTTATGGGTGGTGTCTGATATGTCATGGGTTGTGGCTGATATGACATGGGTGGTGGTTGGTGTCATGTTGATGGTTGGCGATGTGGATCGTGGCTTGGTTGTAGATGGTGGTTTGAGTTGTTGATCTTCTTCTGCAATCGTTCTCAATCTCTTAGGTGAACAGGGCTTTCCAAGTAGTAGGATCTAGTCCGGAGAATGCAATGCGTTGTGTCGCTAGTTTACAGCTTGACTGCGATATTTGCACCTTCTTTCCTCCCGACAAAGTTGTGTTGGTCAGGTCAGGGGAAGTAAGTTGTGTTGGTAGGGACAGGGGAAGTAAGTTGTGTTGGTCATGTCAGGGGAAGTAAGTTGTGTTGGTCAGGTCAGGGGAAGTAAGTTGTGTTGGTCAGGTCAGGGGAAGTAAATTGTGTTGGTCAGGACAGGGGAAGTAAGTTGTGTTGGTCATGTCAGGGGAAGTAAGTTGTGTTGGTAGGGACAGGGGAAGTAAGTTGTGTTGGTCAGGACAGGGGAAGTAAGTTGTGTTGGTCAGGACAGGGGAAGTAAGTTGTGTTGGTCAGAACATGGGAAGTAAGTTGTGTTGGTCAGAACAGGGGAAGTAAGTTGTGTTGGTCAGGTCATGGGAAGTAAGTTGTGTTGGTCAGAAGATGGGAAGTAAGTTGTGTTCGTCAGAACAGGGGAAGTAAGTTGTGTTGGTCAGGACAGGGGAAGTAAGCCATGGTGTCCAGGTCAGGGGAAGTTAGCCGGGGTGTCGAAGACAGGGGAAGTAAGCCGTGGTGTCAGGACAGGGGAAGTAAGTAGTGGTGTCCAGGACAGGGGAAGTAAGCCGGGGTGTCGAGGACAAGGAAAGTAAGTGGTCAGCGTCAGACTATTGGTATCTCCATATAGCTTGTCCAGGAACGGTATTGGGACTACCTATGTGTTTTTTATTGTTTATCGTATGTTGGTCACCTTTGAAGCAGAAATTTAGCTGCCATTTTATCAGTGCCACAGATACTATTATCAGTATTTCCTATCTTTGTTGAAAAGATGGTATCTCAATCAGTTGTAGCCTGTGCGTAGTGTGAAGATTATCACAAACAAGGATTAGTGTATCAAACAATAATAGTCTTCATCATGGACTAGACAAAACAAAAACAACACAGATGTAACCAACAAAGAAACAAGATAAATATTTATTCAAAAAGGCTTTCAATAACCAAAGTCAAGTAAATTGATTACATGTCGGGTAGACATATCATCACTGGAGCTAGGAGAACAACATTAATAAATGCAATGGAGAACATTACATTATTGAAAGTATGGGCAAGAACAATATAAAAAGGATAAAAAAAAGGAACGGGACCTAGGGGTTATAATAGATTATACAGTCATAGTCAAACTGTATAAAGCATTAGTTAGACCTAGATTGGAGCACTGTGTTCAGGTGTGGTCCTTATCATAGACGGGATATAAACATGCTGGAAAGGATAAAAAGAAGAGCGACAAAGCTGATAGCGAGATTCCAGAATTATAGTTATGAGGAAAGACTAAAAAAAACTGGCCTATAGTGTCTAGAAAAAAGAAGAATTCGAGATGACTTAATGCAGTTTTAAAAGATGATCAGAGGAACGGATAAATTAGACTAAAACAAGTTTTTCAAAATACAACCTCCCACAACAACAAGAGGGCATAGCTACAAATTAACTAAAGAAAGGTCCAGATTGATATTAGGAAATATTTTTTTAGTTAGAGAGTGGTGAGTGCTTGAAATGCATTGCCACAGGAGGTAGTGGAGGCATAGACAATTAATGCATTTAAGAACAGATTGTATGCACATAGCTTTTAGAGCAAGGAAATGTAAATCAAACTGGTTGCATACAGACTCTGCAGAGTCTTCTAAACCAGTATAAAGAAGTTAAGTTCAATTTGTAGTCAGCTGTCATGACACCCACCTTGCATACACTTTATGAAACAGAAACATCTTAGAATGTGCTCTGTGCTTAAATTTGATTCATGTCTGAAGTGCGACTATATCCTTCACAGACACTCAACAATGTTTTTTCCTCACAATGCGCTCAATTGTTGCAATCGACGCTGAAGTTGAAGTCATTTATCATTACTTAGTGTCCTGGCCCAATCAAGAACAGGCTGCTACAGTACACACACCATTTATAAACTTCCTACTCCACTCATACACTTGCTGTGATGACAGGCATACGTCAATGTACTGAACTTTCATTCACAGGTGGATTTAAGCTATCACCCTTCCACTGCTAAAAAAAACTTATAAAAGAACACTGCCTCTCTTTGATGCAATCACTTAGGATGGACATATTTAGACAGCTGTTAAACGTCACGTGGATCGTTTGCACTAATGAAAACACATGCAGAACATTCTGGAAGTCCCTGGCAACGACAATGCCAACTTACATAACAATGGCACAGTTTCAAACTTATTTCACAATTTCAATGTTTTCATTTGAAGCCCTCGTAAAACATATCTTTATTTGTGCTTCTTTCATTTCCCCATCCCCTGATGAAGGCTTATTTAGGTTCAAACAGTTATCACTGCCCCCACATTAAATTTATTTTGACCTTTTGTTTTCTATCTATTGAAGCTATGAATACAGAGATGGTACTTGCACTCTCAAGCTGTTCCCAATAGCCCTATTGCTGTAATTATGTCTTTTGTATCCAACGAGACATGTTCAAATGAAACCGAACCGAACTGCAACAAGCGAACATTATGTTAGATACGCATGATGACGTCAATTCTGTTGTAAACACACATCAACCGTCAAGTTTGCAAAATTTCATTATCATATTATTCATTATTTTTCTCAGCAGAATGGTGAAAAAATGGCGGGTGTAATACGGAATCCGTCAAGAGTTGATCAGCGAGCTGTGATTCAGTTTATAATAGCTGAAGGATGTCGACCAGTTGACATTCATCGCCGACTGCAGGCAGTGTATGGTGACAAAAGTGAAAGAAGCAAGTGAGTTAACCAAAGATTTTCCGAGACCAGGTCAGGCCCATATTGTTGCATTAACTGACATCCTTCTTTAAACATCGGTGTCCAGTTCTTCACTGTTGTCTTCGACACACTTTTATCTCTATACACTGCCTGCATTCTTTGATGAATGTGAACTGGTCGACATCCTTCAGCTGTTAGAAACCGAATCATCGCTCGCTGATCAACTCTGGACGGATTCCGTATCACACCCGCCATGTTTTCAACGGTCTGCTGAGGAAACTATGAGTCGGAGGATAATGACAATGTGCAAACTTGACGGTTGGTATGTGCTGTTTACACCAGAAGCAACATCATCATGCGCATCGTACGAATGTTCACTTGTTGCAGTTTGGTTCGGTATCATTTGAACACGCCTCGTAGTTTACACAAATGGCACGTTCGACAACCAACCAAAACCGTTGCTGAGAAAGTTCCCTTGTTTTTGTAATCCTTTATGTTGAAGTAGTTCAAGTGACGTACGAAACACCATCCTGTTTGCTATGTGTCACTCACTTACAACATCGGTCAAATTCACTTCATGTTGATATTAAATAACTCTGGATTTATGGCCCTGGCTGGTCTCTCCACCTGCGAACTGAGAGAACAAAGAATTTGATAATACAAGCAATAAGAAATAAGTGACCTTAAAACCTATAAGATGTTAAATGAGAGCAGTGGTACGTGCACTGGGGCCCTAAACGTACACATTATCGAGGGAGAGGGAGAGTAGTGGTTTGGGCACTGGGGCCCTAAACGTACAAGTTATTGAGGGAGAGTAGTGGTTTGGGCACTGGGGCCCTAAACGTACAAGTTATCGAGGGAGAGTAGTGGTTTGGGCACTGGGGGCCTTAAACCTACAAGCTATCGAGGGAGAGTAGTGGTTTGTGTTATGGCGCCTTTAACCTACAAGTTATCAAGGGAGAGTAGTGGTTTGTGCACTGGGGTCTTAAACCTACAAGCTATCGAGGGAGAGTAGTGGTTTGTTCACTGGGGCCTTAAACCTACAAGCTATCTAGGGAGAGTAGTGGTTTGTGCACTGGGGCCTTAAAGCTATCGACGGAGAGTAGGGGGTTTGGGCACTAGGGCCCTAGACCTACAAGCTATCGAAATGGAGGGAGAGCAGTAGTTTGTGCAATGGAGCCTTAAACTAACAAGTTATCAAGGGAGAGCAGGGGTTCGTGCATCGGGGCCTTAAACGTACACGCAATCGAGGGAGAGCAATAGTTTGTGCAATGGACCCTTACACTTACAAGCAATCGAGGAAGAGCAGTGATTCGTGCACTGGGGCCTTAAACTAACAAGTTATCAAGGGAGCTCTGGTTCGTGCACTGGGGCCCTAAACCTACAAGTTATCAAGGCATCTCTGGTTCGTGCACTGGGGCCCTAAACCTACAAGTTATCAAGGGAGCTCTGGTTCGTGCACTGGGGCCCTAAACCTACAAGTTATCAAGGCATATCTGGTTCGTGCACTGGGGCCCTAAACCTACAAGTTATCAAGGGAGCTCTGGTTCGTGCACTGGGGCCCTAAACCTACAAGTTATCAAGGCATCTCTGGTTCGTGCACTGGGGCCCTAAACCTACAAGTTATAAAGGGAGCTCTGGATCGTGCACGACCACGACATCGCTTGCAAAAGGCAACTACCTATGCTCTCCTGAAACAATTTTGGGTAAGAATAGTTAGCCACTTATTTTGAGACGTGTAAGGATATTTTGACCAGAGAGATAAAGTACCCTTGTGGATTCATCTTTACTCTCTAGGTTTGTTGTCTTCGTTGATGTTCTTTGCTTATTAAGATCTTTTGGTTGTTGTTGTGTCAATTGCCCATAATGAGTCGGATTACTCTTTTCTGCACCTTGAAAAGGACGTTCAGTGGCGGGTTGCAGTTGCTTTCCTCGTATCCCTGACGAAGGTGGACCATGGTCTCCAGGCGGTTGTGCTATGCTTGGTTTCATATGTGTGTCGTTTACTACTACGGGGACCACGTCGATCCCTCACCTCATTAGCCAGGCTGCCATGAAAATAGCCCGTTTCCAGGAAGGACGTCGAGGAAGCCGGAGTGAGGGTCTGGGTCAATATATTTTGCCTGACCCTAACATGTCCAATCAGTGTATTTTGCCTGACCCTGACTAACATGTCTGATCAGTATATTTTGCCTGACCCTGACTAACATGTCTGATCAGTACATTTTGCCTGACCCTGACTAACATGTCTGATCAGTATATTTTGCCTGACCCTGACTAATATTTTTGATCAGTATGTTTTACCTGACCCTGACTAACATGTCTGATCAGTATATTTTGTTCTCACTTTTGTTGTGGCGTCCCGCTGTTCTAGTACCTCAAATCATCGTGCCCATATGGCAAAACCCTTCCATCAACTGGAGGTCCGGAGTTCGAATTCCGGGCTGCCTATAGCTTCAGTTTCTTTTATATCGTTCATTATGTGTGTATTAATTTATGAAATGGCTTGGTTTATCTTGGCTTAGCTTCGTTTATTATCAATCTACCGCTACCTATCCATGAAAAGGGATTAAGTAGGAGGATGTAGTCCCCAGAATGGAATGCTTTGTGTCGTAGTTTACAGCTTGAATGCGATATTTGCACCTTTCGGTCTAACACATCCAACTTCAGCAGGCATTTTTTGTGTACCGGGCTAGCCTTCCCTTTTCGATCCATTCTCATTAGAAAGTCTGCTCTGTTGCAGCCTGTTATCCAGGATCACCGCGTGGAGGTGTAGAAGGGTCTTGGCAGCTCTGGTTTGCTGGTCCTGATGCTAGCAGTCAGCTATGGGTCGCTGACCTCTGCAGCTCATGCGCTGCTCCGCGTCTTGTTCTTGCTTTATGATTATTAAAACTCTTTTAGATCTAAAGAAAGGAATAAAGGGTATTGGTTCGATTTCTAGGGAAAGGCAAGCATTGCTTCTACTACTAATATAGACAGACATCACCTAATATTTATTTATATATAGTCTTAGTGGACCTGTGCTTCTGTAGGCAACTCTTAGCTATGTGGCCAGTGTAGGCAACTTTTAGCTATGTGGCCAGTGTAGGCAACTTTTTGTTATCTGGCCAGTGTAGGAGGCAGTAGCTAACTGGTCAGTATATACAACGTTTAGCTATCTGGTCAGTGTAGGCAACGTTTAGCTATCTGGCCAGTGTAGGCTACGTTTAGCTATCTGGCCAGTGTAAGTTACGTTTAGCTATCTGGCCAGTGTAGGCTTCGTTTAGCTATCTGGCCAGTGTATGCTACGTTTAGCTATCTGGTCAGTGTAGGCTACGTTTAGCTATCTGGCCAGTGTATGCAACGTTTAGCTATCTGGCCAGTGCAGGCTACGTTTAGCTATCTGGCCAGTTTAGGCGACGTTTAGCTATCTGGCCAGTGTAGGCAACGTTTAGCTATCTGGCCAGTGTAGGCTAAGTTTAGCTATCTGGCCAGTGTAGGCTATGTTTAGCTATCTGGCCAGTGTAGGCGACTGTTAGCTATCTGGCTAGTGTATGCAACTTTTAGCTCTCTGGCCAGTGTAGGCAGCTTTTTGTTATCTGGCCAGTGTAGGAGAAAGTAGCTCTCTGGTCAGTGTAGGCATATTTTAGCTACCTGGCCAGTGTAGGCAACGTTTAGCTATCTGGCTAGTGTATGCACCTTTTATCTATCTGGTCAGTGTAGGCAACTTTTAGTTATCTGGCCAGTGTAGGCAACTTTTAGTTATCTGGCCAGTGTAGGCAACTTTTAGTTATCTGGCCAGTGTAGGCAATTTTTTTGCTATCTGGCCAGTGTATGCACCATTTAACTATCTGGCCAGTGTAACCACCCTCTAACTATCTGGCCAGGGTAACCACCTTCTAACTATCTGGGCAGTGTAACCACCCTCTAACTATCTGGCCAGTATAACCACCCTCTATCTGGCCAGTATAACCACCCTCTATCTGGCCAGAAAGGTTAGTGGTTCATCGCAAGCCAAGATGGCGACACCATCAGACGGGTTTGTCTTGACGACGTAACTTGCGCTGTTTTTGGATTGTAGTGAGGAAGAGGTCGCACTGGTCATCAACATCACTCTCTGGTCCCGAGCTTCATTGGACCAACTGCAAGACGTAAGCCAAGACGACTGGAGGTAATTCAGGATGCAGGCACTCTGTCTTCACCTCCTTTGAGACCAGATGTCGCTTGAAAGTTTCGGGGTTCGAACGCACGTCGTTTCCGTTCATCGCTTTTAGAGTCGAGTGCCTTTCCTCTCGACCACATCAACCCTTAGCCAGTATAGGCACCCTGTAACTTCTTCTTCTTCTTCATCGTCGATCAACTGATGCTGTGCTGCTAGTCTGGTGAGGTTCACGAAGGAGACTGTGCGTTTCAGGTCTTCGCCGGTCCCCCACAGCTTTTCGAGCATGATCGCTTCCCCAGGCCAGACTGAGTCTCTTTGGTCTGTATAGGTAGGGCAGACCTGCACAATATGTTCTGGTGTTTGCTTGGGTGCTCCACAATCGCACGTGCAGTGAACCATTCTGTGAAGGTGGGCCTTGAGTCTACAATGTCCCGTTCTGAGTCTGAAGATCTTTGTCTGGCCCATCTGCCACGTTTGTCTTTGCTGCCATTTTCTGGCTTGTAATCTTTGTGCTGGTCTCTCTATTCTGTCCTTGTGGATAATTTGATGAGTCTTTACTTATTAATAGCTCTGTGGATGGCGAGTCTGTGTCCCACCCTCCAACTATCTACACAGTCCCTTGTTGTTGCTGTATCAATAGATATCGACGGCAACGGCGTGGGCTAGTGGTTAAGTGACACGGCTCACAACCCGAAGGTGCTGGGTTCGATCCCCATCACAGCATCGGCCGTTACCCCGGGGAAGCAAACCCTTAGAAAATGCAAGAGGAGGCAGACCCTTACATAAAATGAATGCTGACGTCGGATGCACTCGGCCGACAGGCGCAAAATAAAAACCACAGTGCAACGCACACCGCCTTGGGGAATAGAGAAATAAGGCGAACGCAAAAACCAAAATATAAATAAATTTAAAAAATATCGAGATCAAATGGTCTTGCAAATACGATCCTCCACGGAAAGGTGCATGGCAGACGACGAAGAGGCCGTCCAAAAAAGAGATGGGATGACAACATAAAGGAATGGACCAATCTCCGACCAGAAGAGTCACAGGCAGCGGTCGCTGACAGAGAAGGAGGGCGTGGCATTGTGAGGATGTCTTCATGTGTGCCCCAACGACCTCACCGGTTACGGGATGACCTGACCTGACCTGATCAATAAATTTGACATTTCAACAATCTCACCTTCTCTTCCGTATGTGAATCTCAAACTCATCGCCTCCTCCCAGAGCGTCTATGTATGACTCCACGAACCTAGAATCATCCAGGACTGTGTACGAACCTTGTGGACCATAAACGACCATTACATACAGAACCGGATACGGGATCTGGGCGTCCCTCAGGATAGTCTCTTTCTCCTGAAGGGGAGGTAATAAAAGATTAGAACGCGCAAATCAGAGGTCAAAGTTCACGTCATGTTTTTTTCATAATTTTGACATCACAACACTTTGGGCAGACACATAGGCGCAAAGATTGTCTCTCTCGTTAAATCATACAATTCAAATATTTCTAACACATTGCTGAAATCAGTAATAGAAGGAAAGATGGAGAGCATGTAAATAATTTCATGTGTTGCTGCTGAATGCCTACAATAAGAATGTTTACTCTTTTGTGCGCCATTAGAATGGCGGGTTGGTGTAGGATTTCTCCCATCCCGAGCGTGCTGATGAAGGCGGTTGTGCTATGCTTGGCTTCTACTGCATGTCGCTCACTACTACTAACAGGGATCAAGTCGATGCCCCCCCCCCCCACCTTTGTTTGCCATGAAGCAGCCAGTTTCCAGGGAGAACTGCGTGGGAGTTAATTGGGCGGTCGTGGTCAGTATGTCTCACCTGGCCCTGACTAACATTGTCTGATCAGTATGTCTTACCTGGCCCTGACTAACATTGTCTGATCAGTATGTCTTACCTGGCCCTGACTAACTTTGTCTGATCCGTAAAATTACTTCTTCTTCATTCTCAAACTCCCGCTACTAAGCCCTGAACGTTCTCAATCTCCCACTACCAAGCCCTGAACGTCCTCAATCTCCCGCTACCAAGCCCTGAACGTTCTCAATCTCCCGCTACCAAGCCCTGAACGTTCTCAATCTCCCGCTACCAAGCCCTGAACGTTCTCAATCTCCCGCTACCAAGCCCTGAACAGGGCTTTTCAAGTAGAAGGAAGTAGTCTTGAGAAAAAAATGCGTTGTGTCGATAGTTTACAGCTTGACTGCGATATTTGCACCTTTCACTCCGACACAATAGACTCCAACATATCATTTTTAAGTACCAGGGTAGCATTTCCTATTCTATTCTCACTCCTTAGCCAGTCTGCCATGTTGCAGCCTGTTATTCAGGATAACCAGGTGGTGGGAGAGAATGGTCTTGGCAGCTCTGGGATGTTGGTCCTGACGCTAGCCGTCCGCTTAGGGTCGCTGGTTCTGACGCTAGCAGTCCGCTTAGGGTCGCTGGTCCTGGCGCTAGCAGTCCGCTTAGGGTCGCTGGTCCTGACGCTAGCAGTCCGCTTAGGGTCGCTGGTCCTGACGCTAGCCGTCCGCTTAGGGTCGCTGGTCCTGACGTTAGCCGCCCGCTTAGGGTCGCTGGTCCTGACGCTAGCCGTCCGCTTAGGGTCGCTGGTCCTGACGCTAGCAGTCCGCTTAGGGTCGCTGGTCCTGACGCTAGCCGTCAGCTTAGGGTCGCTGGTCCTGACGCTAGCCGTTAGCTTAGGATCGTTGCCCACCATCTTCCGAGTTACATGACCAGAAAATAGTCTCATCTTCCCCAAACAGCGCTATAAGTAAGACACCATAAAATAATGGATAGGGAAAAGCCTGGCAGATCGCACACACAAGACAAGAGACAGAGTACGTTGGAGATACATTACAGTCACCGTTGTTGTGCAGATGGCACCTGAGCTGAACAAGACAATAGTAGATTGTGGTGACTTTAAACACGCAGATGCAGGCGCTGAAGAACACCTCATATAACAGCATCATCACTGCCCACGGGATTAATGTCCCCTTGCAATGGATCCCTGGACATAGCGGGCTATTAGGAAACGAGATGGCTGACAGATTGACAAAAACATTAGCCTCGAAAAAACAATTGGATAGACCGTGCAGTAGCAACACAGTAAAACGAATTATTAAAAATAATACTCGGGAAGTCTGGATGAACAGGTGTGCGACGGGAACAACAGGTGGGCGACGGGAACAACAGGTGGGCGACGGGAACAACAGGTGGGCGACGGGAACAATAGGTGGGCGACGGGAACAACAGGTGGGCGACGGGAACAACAGATGGGCGACGGGAACAACAGGTCTCAGTGTATTTAGCGAAATGTCACAGCCAAAAAGTAACGATGACATAAATAAACTACATAGAAGAGATCAAAGTCTCATCTTTCAGTTCCGAGCAGGACACACCAGAGTCAATATCCACTTGAACCGCATCAATCCCCAGCACCTACCCTTGTGCAGACATTGCTCTCATCCTGATGAAACAGTTCCACACCTACTCATTGAGTGCAAGGCGCTTGCGGACGTGAGGAAAAGATTCTTACAAGCACTGCCGACAATTACCAACACACTGTACGGAGCGGTGACACAACTGAAGAAGACCTGTATCTATTTAAGAAGGGCATTGGGCTGCCAAGAGCAGGCTTGCTCAGCAGCTATGGGACAACAACAACAAACACGCAGATTACCGTGAGATTTCCTAAAAATGTTGCTAAATTTAGAAAGTGAATAAATTTCTTTTCTTTGCCAAAAAATGGAAGATATTCTCACCTCCCTCACAAGATTCTCGGAGTTCAACAAAACATTACTTTTGATGTCTCCATTGGGAAGGACAACTTTCATCATTAAGACGGAGCAAGCCTCAGCCTCTGTGATTGGTTAAAAAAACTAGGTCAATCGTTTCACACTTCTTCGTCTTCTTTTTCTTCTCCTTCTTCTTCATCTTCTTCTTCTTTTTCTTCTTCTTCTTCATCTTCTTCTTCTTCTTCTTTTTCTTCTTCTTCTTCTTCTTCTTCTTCTTCTTCTTCTTGTTCTTCTTCTTCTTCTTATTCTTGTCATTCTTCTTCTTCTTCTTCTTCTTTTTCTTCTTCTTTTTCTTCTTCTTCTTCTTCTTCTTCTTCTTCTTTTTCTTCTTCTTCTTCTTCTTCTTCTTTTTCCTCTTCTTTTTCCTCCTCTTCTTCTTCTCCTTCTTCTTCTTCTTCTTCTTTTTCTTCTCCTTCTTCTTCATCTTCTTCTTCTTTTTCTTCTTCTTCTTCTTCTTTTTCTTCTCCTTCTTCTTCATCTTCTTCTTCTTTTTCTTCTTCTTCTTCTTCTTTTTCTTCTTCTTCTTCTTCTTCTTTTTCTTCTTCTTCTTCTTCTTCTTCTTTTTCTTCTTCTTCTTCTTCTTCTTCTTCTTCTTCTTCTTATTCTTGTCATTCTTCTTCTTCTTCTTCTTCTTTTTCTTCTTCTTTTTCTTCTTCTTCTTCTTCTTCTTCTTCTTTTTCCTCTTCTTCTTCTTTTTCCTCTTCTTCTTCTTCTTTTTCTTCTTCGGCGTCCATCTTGACAAAGACGATGTGCCGTAGTTTACAGCGAGACTGTGATATCTGCGTCTTTCAGCTGCACACATCCGACATCAGCTACTTTTTTTTTTATACCGGGTTCGCCTTCCCGGGGGAGCTGCGTAGCGCAGTGGTTAGCGCGCTGGCTTTGCATCTGAGTGGTCCTGGATTCATTCCCCAGTTGAAGCAGAAATGTCTTTTCAGACCGCAGCGGATCCTGGGTCGACCCAGCCTTAAATGGGTACTGGTTCAGTCCGGGAAGTGAAGGCGGCTGGCGTTATGCTTACCACATCATCCACTAAGTTGATAATATGCCTGACCCCGACGCCATGTCCTGGTCAGTGTATTGTGCCTGACCCTGATGCGACGTCCTGGTCAGTGTATTGTGCTTGACCTTGACGCAATGTCCTGGTCAGTGTATTGTGCTTGACTTTGACGCAATGTCCTGGTCAATGTATTGTGTCTGGCCCCGACGCCACGTCCTGGTCAGTGTATTGTGCCTGACCCTGACGCGACGTCCTGGTCAGTGTATTGTGCCTGACCCTGACGCGACGTCCTGGTCAGTGTATTGTGCCTGACCCTGACGCGACGTCCCGGTCAGTGTATTGTGCCTGACCCTGACGCGACGTCCCGGTCAGTGTATTGTGCCTGACCCTGACGCGACGTCCTGGTCAGTGTATTGTTCCTGACCCTGACGCGACGTCCTGGTCAGTGTATTGTGCCTGACCCTGACGCGACGTCCTGGTCAGTGTATTGTGCCTGACCCTGACGCGACGTCCTGGTCAATGTATTGTGCCTGACCCTGACGCGACGTCCCGGTCAGTGTATTGTGCTTGACCCTGACGCGACGTCCTGGTCAGTGCCTGGCTAGACTATCGTCTCAGGTCCCCTAAATCACAGGGAGATAACACATCCTTCTTTCGCCTTGCAGCGCTTGCCAGAACAGCAGAGTCGGATATGCATAGCCATGTTGCAAACCGGAAGTTGGATGTTGCTTCGAATCTCAATGAGGCAGGGTCAGTTAATGCAAAAATAGATTGGATTTATTCTTAGATCAAGAGGAGTAGAAGACACTGGTTGTATACAAACCCTGCAGAGCCTTCTAACCTAGTTTAAATAAGTTACGTTTATAAATTAAACATCACAAGACGGACAAGGAAAGCCCGGCAGATTGGACCATCAAGGTATGAGAAAGAGGGAGCTGGAGAATGCGCCGAAATTTAGCTTGAAATTCCGTTCATAGCTAGCCTTAATCAGAGCCTTCAATAATATCATCAGTTTAACTTTAAACATGCAAGTTTATGTATGGCTTGGCTTGGCTTGGTTTGGTTTGGTTTAGTTTGGTTTAGTTTGGTTTGGCTTGGCTTGGTTTGGCTTGGTTTGGTTTGGTTTAGTTTGGTTTGGCTTGGCTTGGTTTGGTTTGGTTTAGTTTGGTTTGGTTTAGTTTGGTTTGGCTTAGTTTGGCTTGGCTTGGTTTGGCTTAGGTTGGCTTGGTTTGGCTTCGTTCGTTCTCAATCTCCCACTACCAAACCCTGAAAGGGCTTAAGTAGCAGAATGTAGTCGAGAGAACGGAATGCGTTGTGTCGTAGTTTACAGCTTGACTGCGATATTTGCACCTTTCGGCCCAACACATCCGACTTCAGTAAGGAGCCTTCAATAATATCATTAGCTTAACTTTAAACATGCACGTTTATGTATAATATAGTATAATATATATATATATATATATATATATATATATATATATATATATATATATATATATATATAACATGCTGCGTTAAAGCCAAAGGGACCGAATGGAGACACGTGTAAATACCTGGCCACATACATAACATCAGATCATCATCATCATCATGAGTCCCGTAACCTGGGAGGTCATAGGTGCACCAATACTGCAGATTGTTGGACCAGTTCTACTCGGATTTGTGCCAGGATATTTGTTCTAGCCGTGGAAATTCCTGGTTACTCTCTCGTGTTGTCTTCCTATTTCTTTTTCTGCCTCCCTCTCTTATCCTTCCCAGACACAGTACCTTGCTGGAACGTCTTAGTCAATCCAGCCGATCTTAAAACATTCCCAAACAATGTGAGCTTACGTTCTTTTACCAAAGCTAATAGGTCAGATGGAAGATGTGATGGAAGATGATAGGTCAGATGGAAGATGTGATGGAAGCCAGTAGGTCAGATGGAAGATGTAATGGAGGCCAGTAGGTCAGATGGAAGATGTAATGGAGGCCAGTAGGTCAGATGGAAGAAGTGATGGAAGATGATAGGGCAGATGAAAGATGTGATGGAGGCCAGTAGGTCAGATGGAAGATGTAATGGAGGCCAGTAGGTCAGATGGAAGATGTAATGGAGGCCAATAGGTCAGATGGAAGATGTAATGGAAGCCAGTAGGTCAGATGGAAGATGTAATGGAGGCCAGTAGGTCAGATGGAAGATGTAATGGAGGCCAGTAGGTCAGATGGAAGAAGTGATGGAAGCCAGTAGGTCAGATGGAAGATGCAATTACAAAATAAAATACAGAAGGGCCCAAGCAAAATCGTTCTTCCAGAGGATGAAAGGAATATTGTGCAACAAAACCTGGTCGCTGGAACCGAGAAAGAGAGTCGTTGAATGCTACGTGGAACCAGTACTGACATATGGATGTGAATCATGGATAATCAGCGAGCAGGCGCATATATCTTTGAAAGCAGCGAGGATGTGGGTTTAGAGAAGAATGCTGCGGGTCCCAAGGAATGCAAGGATGACTATTGATACAGGACTCGAGGAGGCACAAACAGGGAGACAACTTATTGCAATGATCAGAACAAGGCAGTCATCCTGTGTCGGGCATCTTATGAGAAGAGGCGGGTTGGAGCACGTTGTGACAACGGGAAAGATAGCAGAAAAGAGAGACATAGGAGGGCAGAGAGAGAGAGAGAAGATGTTGGAAAGCCTGAGAGAATGTCAGGGGCGACAATCAACAACAGAGTTGGTAAACGACACACGTGATAGAAATGGATGGAGGTTCTTGACCGCCAGAGCCAACCGACAGGGCACCTGATAATGATGACAGTATTATAGGTTCTTTCAATCATGACTGACTATAGGATGATATGACTTAGAGCGATAAACTGTTAAATCTCTTGATCAGCGCAGGGTCTGACCTTCTACTTGCGTGTGTCGCGCAGGGTCTGACCTTCTACTTGCGTGTGTCGCGCAGGGTCTGACCTTCTACTTGCGTGTGTCGCGCAGGGTCTGACCTTCTACTTGCGTGTGTCGCGCCTTCGCTTCTGGTCTAATGTAGATTCTTTGGCTGCAATTTTATTTTACAGCGAACCAAAGAATGATCGGTGTCACTGTCTACATTATGGTACGAGCGGTATGAGTCCTTGAAGACCTATCCATGTCATAAGTTTGGGCATCCTTCTATGGAGAACAAGCTGGTGCTCGTGTAGCAGACCCCACCCCCCTCCACCCCCTTCCCCCCCCCCCTCTCTCCACGTAACTAATTGATCCGGGAGACAAGCTTTAGCCGATACAGCCTGGATTCAGAGACGTCGTAGGAGTTACCAGAACAGCGATGGAACTACCACTGGACTACCGTAGGAACACCAGCTCCGGATTGTTCATCAGGGTTTACTCCCGAAGCCACTCCCGTGAACAAGTATCCCACAATCTATGATACACAAAGAAGAGCGACAAAGCTGATAGCGGGATTCCAGAATTACAGTTATGAGGAAAGACTCAGAAAAACCGGCCTAACAGTGTCTAGACAAGAGAAGAATTCGAGGTGACCATACAGGTTTATAAGATGATCAGAGGAATGGATAAGTTAGACTATAACAAGTTGTGTTTTTAAAAAATATATAACCACCTACAAGAATAAGAAGACACAGCTACAAACTAACTAAAGAAAGGTCCAGATTAGATATTAGGAAATATTTGTTTACTTACAGAATGGTCATTGCTTGGAATGCATCGCCACAGGAAGTAGCGGATGCAGTTACAATTAATGAATGTAAGAATAGATTGGATGCACATAGCTTTTAGAGCAATGAAATTTCAATGAAACTGGCTGTATACAATCTCTTCAGAGTCTTCTAAACCAGTACAAAGACGTTAAGTTAAGCTAAGTACAAGCCTGTGGGTGGACTGTATTTACGATAACAGTTTGCCTTGGTATCGTAACTGCAGACTGTGCAAGTTTATTTATGACATTAATTACTTCATCACATTCACAAAATACGTTTCCTTACCCGGAACTCCTGCCATAACAAGTCTGTCTCAGCGTCACAACAGAACCTTCAATCAGAAGACGTAATAGATCGATAAATACAATATTTTACTAATAAAACTAGCAATAATATACACACGTTAAGTTGAGCTTGTTGCAGATTATTCCTGAAAGATTATCCCTGCAGATTATTCATAAAAGATTGTCCCTGCAGATTATTCTTGAAAAATTATCTCTGCAGATTATTCATGAAAGTTTATCCCTGCAGATTATTCCTGAAAGATTACCTCTGCAGATCATTACTGAAAGATTATCCGTGCAGATTATTCCTGAAAGATTATCCCTACAGATTATTCCTGAAAGATTATCCCTGCAAATTATTCCTGAAAGATTATCCCTTTAGATTATTCCTGAAAGATTATCTCTGCAGATTATTCCTGATATGTTTAATGGTAACTAAGACAGGTACTTTTGATATCCAAAGATTTGATATCCAAAGATTTGATATCCAAAGATTTGATATCCAAAGATTTGATATCCAAAGATTTGATATCCAAAGATTTGAGACAAAAGCAGGAAATAACTTTTAACCGTTTTTAACTGAACTTCTGTTTACTGGTTTAGAAGACTCTGTAGAGTCTGTACACAACCAGTTTCTTTTACTGTCACCTGACTTAAAATTAACTATGTGCATCCAATTTATTCTTGAATGCATTGATTGACCCTGCCTCCACTATTTCCTGCGGTTATCCATTCCAATCATTCACCACTCTCTAACAAAAAAAAATGTCCAGATATTTAATCTAAACCTTTAATTAATTTGTGGTTGTGCCCTGTTGTTCTTGTAGGTGGCTGTACTTTGAAAAACTTGTTAAAGTCTATTTTTTTTCCTTTCCGTTTATCATCTTATAATCCTGCTTTAAGTCACCACGAATTCTTCTCTCTTCTAGACACTGTGGGCCGGTTTTTCGTAGTCTGTCCTCATAACTGTAATTCTGGAATCCCACAATCAGCTTTGTCGCTCTATTTTGTATCCTTTCCAGCATGTTTATATCCCCTCTACGATGACTCCCACACCTGTACACAGTACTCCAATCTAGGTCTAACTAATTATTTATACAGTTTGACTATCACTTCCTTGCTCCTATGTTTAATATTTCTTTGTATCACACCTAACATTGCATATTCCTTTTTCACTGCTACCTGGACTTGAACCCACGCCTTACCCGTATGACCTTTTCTTTTTTTATCTTTCTAATATGTTGTTCCACAATGGATCTACCCATGTGGATGACTGTACATTTATCTTTCATTAAACTTCATTTGCCAGCTCTCAGACCATTTCCATATTTTATCGAACGTTTGGTAAGTACAGAAATTGTATTTTTGAGTCCTTCATTCACGTTCTTCTGATAAATATGATGGTGATGTGATGTCTTATTTAGACGTACGGAGTATGAACAAAATTATTGAAAATGAATGCAATTTTACCATAAACTGTTTCAAATTGTTTAAAGACAGGTTAAAATCAGACAAACCGACCTTCAGTGTCTAGATAAGAGAAGAAATCGAGGTGACTTAATACAGATTGTTTTGCGTCTTTATGCGGATCGAACCCAGCACCTTCTGGTTGTGAGCCGTGCCACCTAACCACTAGTCCACGTCGTCCCCAAACAGGTTTATAAGATAATCAAAGGAAAGGATAAATTTAACTATAACAAGTTTTTTTCTTCAAAATACAACCATCCACTAGAACAAGAGGGCACAGCTACAAATTAACTTAAGAAAGGTCCAGATTAGACATTAGAAAATATTGTTGTTAGTCAGAGAGTCGTGAATACTTGGAATGCATTGCCATAGGAAGTAGTGGAGGCAAGGACAATTAATTTATTTAAGAATAAATTGGATGCGCCTAGCTTTTAGAGCAAGGTAATGTAAATTAAACTGGTTGTATACACTCTACAGAGTCTTCTAAATCAGTATAAAAAAGTTAAGTTCAGGTCTAGATTGTATATTAGGAAATATTTTTTTTAGTCAGAGAGGGTAAATTGACGGAATCCATTGCCGCAGGAAGTAGTGAAGGCAGGGTCAGTTAATGCATTCAAAAATAGATTAATAACTTAACTTAACGTTTTTATACTGGTTTAGAAGACTCTACAGAGAATGTTTACTACCAGTTTCTTGGATGATGGTTTAACTGATGCGATAGCCCATCTTAAAAGACTCAAACACTGTGGCTGTGGGGACGGCGTTGTCTAGTGGTTAAGTGACACGGCTCACAATCTAACGGTGTTGGGTTCGATCCCCATCACAGCACTCGCCGTTACCCCGGAGAAGCAAACCCTTAGAAAATGCAGGAGGAAGCAGGCCCTTACATAAAATGCATGCCGAAGTCGGATGCACTGGACCGACAGACGAAAAATAAAAACATAGTGCAACGTACACTGCCTTGAGGAATGGAGAAATAAGGCCAATGCAACAAAAAAAAACAATAACAAAAAACAACAACAAAAAACAACAACAAAATACAACAACAAAACAACAACACACATTAAAACAACAACAACAAAAAAACAACAAAAAACAACTAATAACAAAAAACAAAACAAAAAACCCAACAAAACAACAACAAAAAACAACAACAAAACAACAACAAAAAACAACTACAAAAAAAACAACAACAAAAAACAACAAAAACAAAAAATACTAGCGCTAAATGTAGAGTATTTTCAGTATCGGTGGAGTGTAATAAACCGGTTGTAAACAGACTCAGTATTATCAAGTTACGTCAAGTTAAACTGCACTTTACAGAAACAACTTTATAAACTCACAAGTTTATATTTTCCTCTATTAGTATAACTTTACAGTAACAACTTTATAAACTCACAAGTTTATATTTTCCTCTATTTAGTATAACTTTACAGAAACAACTTTATAAACTCACAAGTTTATATTTTCCTCTATTAGTATAACTTACAATAGCTCTTCTGTATTGTGAAGCACAATTAATTTACTAAAAGGGATCAAGACGCTGAGCAGCGCATGAGCTGCAGTGGTCAGCGACCCATAGCTGACTGCTAGTGTCAGGGCCAGCGAACCAGAGCTGAGCAGCGCATGAGCTGCAGTGGTCAGCGACCCATAGCTGACTGCTAGTGTCAGGGCAAGCGAACCAGAGCTGAGCAGCGCATGAGCTGCAGTGGTCAGCGACCCATAGCTGACTGCTAGTGTCAGGGCCAGCGAACCAGAGCTAAGCAGCGCATGAGCTGCAGTGATCAGCGACCCATAGCTGACTGCTAGTGTCAGGGCCAGCGAACCAGAGCTGAGCAGCGCATGAGCTGCAGTGGTCAGCGACCCAGAGCTGACTGCTAGCGTCAGGGCCAGCGAACCAGAGCTGAGCAGCGCATGAGCTGCAGTGGTCAGCGACCCAGAGCTGACTGCTAGCGTCAGGGCCAGCGAACCAGAGCTGAGCAGCGCATGAGCTGCAGTGGTCAGCGACCCAGAGCTGACTGCTAGCGTCAGGGCCAGCGAACCAGAGCTGAGCAGCGCATGAGCTGCAGTGGTCAGCGACCCAGAGCTGACTGCTAGCGTCAGGGCCAGCGAACCAGAGCTGAGCAGCGCATGAGCTGCAGTGGTCAGTGACCCAGAGCTGACTGCTAGCGTCAGGGCCAGCGAACCAGAGCTGAGCAGCGCATGAGCTGCAGTGGTCAGCGACCCAGAGCTGACTGCTAGCGTCAGGGCCAGCGAACCAGAGCTGAGCAGCGCATGAGCTGCAGTGGTCAGCGACCCAGAGCTGACTGCTAGCGTCAGGGCCAGCGAACCAGAGCTGAGCAGCGCATGAGCTGCAGTGGTCAGCGACCCAGAGCTGACTGCTAGCGTCAGGGCCAGCGAACCAGAGCTGAGCAGCGCATGAGCTGCAGTGGTCAGTGACCCAGAGCTGACTGCTAGCGTCAGGGCCAGCGAACCAGAGCTGAGCAGCGCATGAGCTGCAGTGGTCAGCGACCCATAGCTGACTGCTAGTGTCAGGGCAAGCGAACCAAAGCTGCCAAGACCCTTCTACACCTCCACGCGGTGATCCTGGATAACAGGCTGCAGCAGGGCATACTGGCTAAGGAGAAGGGATCGAAGAGGGAATGCTAACCCGGTACTCAAAAAATGATTGCTGAAGTCGGATGTGTTGGACCGAAAGGTGCAAATATCGCAGTCAAGCTGTAAACTACGACAAAACGCATTTCGTTCTCTGGACTACATTCTGCTACTTAAGCCCTTTCAGGGTTTGGTAGCTGGAGATTGAGAATGAACGAATCCAAGCCAAGCCAATTTACAAAAAAAATTTGTAACTTTTTGGAGATTTGACTTTAAGACATGGTTGAAATATCACTGAACTATATTTTTCATGACTATCTTAGTATCTAGTGCTTGCCTGTTTTTGTATTTGTAATGTTACAAAGTTAATTGGACAATGTTACTGCAGTACATCTGCGACAATAAAAATGGGCAATAAAAATGAATGGAATATTACATAATAATAATATAAGTCTAATGATAATGCATTATCTTTATTTTGATCTTGATGTCCCGATCCCCGGCGTAGATTCGGGTCCCAACTTAGTCTAGAGTTGACCTTGTCTTGTGCAACGGAAGTCCAGTGCGTGGTAAGTGGTCCTCTAGAGGCATCTCGGATGTTGCAGCGTACAGCAAGGGAGTGTGACCAACGCATTGGAGGTCTTCCCCGGGGTGTCTTCTTACCTCGGGGGGTACCAGGCTGCTGTCGCTGTGCTCCATCGACCATCGTTTTTGTGACCTACCCATCTATGTTGTGCCTTGTCTGCATCATTCACCAGGGACACTCTTCTTATGTCAGAATTGTGGAGACATTGGTTCTGGAGAGTGATTTCGACCAAACGTCTCTTAAGGGAGGCCTGGGTCACTCTCCATTTGTCTTCTAGTGATTTTGTTAGAGTCCACATTTCGGCACCGTAGCACATTGTAGGTAGTACAGTGGAATTGAAGAGGTAGGCTTGAATTATCTATAAATCTATAATCAATTAATCAATCAGTAGACTCGAAGTGGCATTTATTAGATATAATCACAATAATCACATACGGCTGATAATTGAGATCACCCTGGAGAGTGACGCTGTCAGATACACCGACGGATCAGTCGTGCGCAGTGGGACATCAGGCTGGGGTTTCTTGGTTAGAGTGAGAGAAGAGGTCGTGGCTGAGTGGGGCATCAGGCTGGTGTTTCTCGGCTAGAGTGAGAGGAGAGGTCGTTGCTGAGCGCAGTAGGGCATACATGTCAACAACGTCCAGTATGAGAATGGAGACGGAAGCAGTGACCTCAGCACTGAAATGGATATCTGAGACTTCTATTACAAGGGCAGTCATCGTGACAGACTTCAGAAAGTACAGAAGGGATGGCTTAGGTATGAGTGGATAGCTGCTGTTGAGGTCTCAAACCTCCAGGCGTTGACCTGGATCTACTGTCCTGCTCATGTCGGGGTTCAGGGCAATGAAAGAGCTGACATCTTGGCTTCACAAGCTCCCATCGTGGGCACATTATGATTAGTGATGGATAGAAGTGACTTTTGAAATCAATCAATGACCGCATGCTGGATGAGGACACCACAATAGTCTATTGACGAAGCAGCAATCCACAGACTGCAAAGTTTCAACTTTAAACGAGGTTCGAGCGAAGTGGGGCGCATGATAGGACGGAGCAGGAGCGTGTACAACCAGCGAGCTACAGGGACCATCAGCATCCATACCTTACGCCATTTTATGAGAGAGACTGAGCACCTATGGGTATGCCTGAAACAATAATCACATAATTAACAACGACACACACTCACGGCCACTGAGTCAGTTAACCAGTGTCGGCTTGATAACTTTTATTTCTAAAACTTGAAATACATTCTACTTTAACTAAATGTAAAAAGTCAATTGCTAGATACATAAAAAGGTGGCTAAACACGAAGAATATTGACAACAAAACTGAAGATGGATAAATATTTACCAGCAAGTTTCTTAGTGGCCGCAAAGTTATGGTTTTCCCGTTTCGGTTGCATGGAAATACCAGCTCTATTTATAGATTACTTCCGGTGTAGTCATAATAAAATGCCCGTATCTACTTATGTGAAAGTTGGAAGACAACAAAAACTTTGGAAAACAAACTAAATGCCTTTGTTATTCCAAGATAAGTTGGACTTATGTCAAGGAGGAGAGTCTGACCATTTACGTTTAGGATCACTTCTTGGGGCTTGGTAGCAGATTGTGTATGTGGTTTTGGTTACGTTTATATCGATTTGTCATTTTTATGTCCATTTCTCTGTTTTATTTAGGGCCTCCTGCAATTGGTTTCTACTAAGCGAACATTATTATTATTACTTACACAAATTGGCAGGACCAAATTTACCAGCTATGCTGATTTACAACACATGACAAAACGGCTATAGAGCAAGAGGGAGACCAAGAAAAAGATGGATAGACAGTGTAAGTGACATGTTGAAGATATACGGAAACGATAATAGCATTGACGACACATCAGGCAGACGAATTAAAACTGCATCGCCCCCAGGCGTCTAGAGACCCATCTGGCAAAAACTACACCTGATGGTGATGATATTGATATTGTGATGGGGTTGGTGATCGTGTTGGTGATGGTGTTGATGTTGGTGATGGGGTGGGTGATGGTGTTGGTGATGGTGTTGATGTTGGTGATGGTGATGGTGTTGGTAATAGTGTTGGTGTTGTTGATGGTGATGGTGTTGTTGATGGTGATGGTGATCGTGATGGTGTTGTTGATGGTGACGGTGATGGTGTTGTTGATGGTGTTGGTGATGGTGACGGTGATGGTGATGGTGTTGTTGATGGGGATGGTGATGGTGTTGTTGATGGTGATGGTGATAGTGATGGTGTTGTTGATGGTGTTGGTGATGGTGTTGTTGATGGTGATGGCTTTGGTGATGGTGTTGTTGATGGTAACGGTGATGGTGTTGTTGATGGTGTTGTTGATGGTGATGGTGATAGTGATGTTGTTGTTGATGGTGACGGTGATGGTGTTGTTGATGGTGTTGATGCTGGTGTTTATGTTGGTGATGTGATGGTGGTGGTGATGGTGATGGTTTTGGTGATGGTGTAGATGGTGATAGTGTTGGTTATGGTGGTGATGGGAATGGTCTTGGTTTTGATGTTGGTGATGGTGTTTGTGATGGTGTTGGTGATGGTGTTGGGGATGGAGTAGGTGGTGATGGTGTTGGTGATGGTGATGGTGTTCATGTTGGTGATGGTGTTGGAGATGGTGATGGTGTTTGTGTTGGTGATGGTTTTAGTGATGGTGATGGTGTTCATGTTGGTGATGGTGTTGGGGAGGGAGTATGTGGTGATGGTGTTGGTAATGGGGATGGTGTTCATGTTGGTGATGGTGTTGGGGAGGGAGTATGTGGTGATGGTGTTGGGGAGGGAGTATGTGGTGATGGTGTTGGGGAGGGAGTATGTGGTGATGGTGTTGGGGAGGGAGTATGTGGTGATGGTGTTGGGGAGGGAGTATGTGGTGATGGAGTATGTGGTGATGGTGTTGGGGAGGGAGTATGTGGTGATGGTGTTGTGGAGGGAGTATGTGGTGATGGTGTTGGGAATGGTGATGATGATGGTGACGGTGTTGTGGATGTGGATGTTGTAAAAACAATCTGGACAAATTAAAATGTCTTCAAAGCAAATTGTTTATTTCAATGTTTAGGTGGTGATCAAATTTAGTGAAAGTTCATTTTGACAGTAAAAGTCTAGGGGCGCAGTTATCAGCCGTTCAACACGGCACTACCTCGGCCTGCTCACATCCCATAATGACAGTCTAGGGTCGCAGTTATCAGCCGTTCAACACGGCACTACCTCGGCCTGCTCACATCCCATAATGACAGTCTAGGGTCGCAGTTATCAGCAGTTCAACACGGCACTACCTCGGCCTGCTCACATCCCATAATGACAGTCTAGGGTCGCAGTTATCAGCCGTTCAACACGGCACTACCTCGGCCTGCTCACATCCCATAATGACAGTCTAGGGTCGAAGTTATCAGCAGTTCAACACGGCACTACCTCGGCCTGCTCACATCCCATAATGACAGTCTAGGGTCGCAGTTATCAGCCGTTCAACACGACACTACCTCGGCCTGCTCACATCCCATAATGACAGTCTAGGGTCGCAGTTATCAGCCGTTCAACACGGCACTACCTCGGCCTGCTCACACCTCATAATGACAGTCTAGGGTCGCAGTTATCAGCAGTTCAACACGGCACTACCTCGGCCTGCTCACATCCCATAATGACAGTCTAGGGTCGCAGTTATCAGCCGTTCAACACGGCACTACCTCGGCCTGCTCACATCCCCTAATTTAACACAGCCGACACGTGTCAACATTTCGTGGTTTCTAACGTGAGAGGCGTGTTAAAATAAAACCGGACCTAACTGCACCAAGGGCCCATACGTTCGATGTGCATGATGAGGTCACTTCTTGTGTGAACAGCACATACCAACCGTCAAGTTTGCAAAATGTCATCATCCTCCGACTCATATTTTCCTCAGCAGACCGTTGAAAACCTGGCGGGTGTGATACGGAATCCGTCCAGAGTTGATAAGCGAGCGGTGATTCGGTTTCTAACAGCTGAAGGATGTCGACCAGTTGACATTCTCATTCCTTTCTCACTTAGAATCTAGGGGAGGAACACTAACGTCTGTTCAGGCAAAACATACTGGCCAAGACTCCCACCTCGGCTTCCTCGCAGTTCTGCCTGGAAATGGATTATTTTCAAGGCAGCCTTGTGGGGGATAGACATGTTCCCCATAGTAGTGAGCGACACTCAAGCATAGCACAGCCACCTAGAGTACTCAAGTCAGCACGCTCGTGATGTGAGGAAAGCTACAGCAACAAAGAAGTCAAATCAGCCGCAGAAGTCAGCCACAGAGGTCAAGTCAGCCGCAGAAGTCAGCCACAGAGGTCAAATCAGCCTCAGAGGTCAAGTCAGCCGCAGAAGTCAAGTTAGCCACAGAGGTCAAGTTAGCCGCAGAAGTACGCCGCAGAGGTCAAGTCAGCCACGGAACTCAAGTCAGCCGCAGAAGTCAAGTTAACCGAAAACTGTTAAATGTCACGTACAAAGATCGAGTTACAAATGAGTAAATTCGAGATAGAATTACAACAGCAATAGGGCCTTTTGAAGACCTCTTGGCAACTGTCAAAAGAAGGAAAGTCGCTTGGTACGGTCACATATCGAGATCAAATGGTCTTGCAAATACAATCCTCCACGGAAAGGTGCATGGCAGACGACGAAGAGGCCGTCCCAAAAAGAGATAAGAGGACAACATACAAGAATGGACTAATCTCCGACCAGAAGAGTCACAGGCAGCGGCTGCTGACAGAGAAGGGTGGAGTGGCGTTGTGAGAATGTCTTCATGTGTGCCCCAACGACCTCACCGGTTACGGTATGACCTGACCTAATCTGACCTGACCTGTAACTCGATCCTTGTACGTGGCGTTTAAAAGTCGTCGGAAACATCTCATCTCTAAGGCCTGTATCCTTCTCTGAAGGTCAGCTGTAACTGTTCATGTCTCAAAAGCATAGAGGAATATGGAATATTCTTGTCAAGACTCACTTGAGTGACAAACCGTCGGCCTTATTCTCTGTAACAGAACCTTCACAACTCCAACCTGCGGCACATATCAATGGCGAGTGTTACAATTGTTCACGCAAACAAGGCAAGACATCGGTGGACAGACCACATACTCCGAAGAAAGGATGGTCGTTGCAGAACGACGACAATAGGATGGGAGATTCAAGGTGAAAAATAATCATTATAATAATAAGAGTAATTTCTGCTGATGTGTCGGACCAAAAGGTGTAAATGTCGCAGTCAAGCTGTAAACTACGACACAACGTATTCCGTTCTCTGGACTACATTATGCTACTTAATTCCTTTTCAGGATTTGGTAGCGCGAGATTGAGAACGAACGAAGTTGCCAATCGGAAGCGAAGATGGCAGAGGAATCAGAATATTAGTGCAACATGTGTTCTCTGATGGCTGTAAAGACCAATCCTGGAGCAGCACACCCTGCCACATTCAGGGCTCACATGTGGGGAGCCGGCTGAGGAATCGTTCTGAGCATTGGATGAATGAAAGCCATATAGTCCTGCTTACAGATGCTTTGGCCGTAGTCACAGCGCTAAAAAGCCAGAAAAATGCTGAACTTAATGATTTAAGAGCAGTACTCTGTCAACTATGCCAGTAGTCCGCACCAAAAAGGGTAGTGGTACAGTGGGTTCCATCCCACTGCAACATCCAAGGCAACGAGGAGGCAGACAGACTGGCAAAAGGAGGTGCAAGACTACCACAACCAGATCCTAGTGTGACCTACGAAGGCTTATTAGAGCCAGATGCATGACCAAATAGGAAACAGAACATACTGGCTACACAAAAAACGATGCCTATTACCAGTTGAACAGAAGAGAGCAGGTCATGGTCTTCAAACTCCGCACAGGCCACAACAGACTGAGGAAGATAGGTGGCACTGACGAATGTCCGTGTGGTACCGGTAAAATGACCGCTGAACATTTGCTGCAAAACTGCCAGACATACGAGGATCAGAGAGAGCAGATGTGGCCATCACCAGTGGCAATACTAGACAAGCTCTATGGCAGTGTCAGGATGACCGCTGCTTTTTTCGAAAAAAAATTAAGGTTGATGTCTGACTGCGTACGATGAAGAAGAAGAAGAAGAAGTTCTGAGCATTGGTATTTTGAGCAGGACGCTTTCGCTGAATCTTCGCTTGAGGAACGTTCTTACAGAGAGAATCTCCCAGGAGGTGACATCAATATTGAAGCATTTCACTTTCAATGAGTCTCTGTAGCGTTTAGTCTGATCCCCCTGGTGAACATCTGCCAGATATGAGCGCATTGTGTAACAACTGCTTGAGGATGCACTCATCAGACATGCGAACAAAATGTCTCGTCCATCGGAACTGAGCCAATCTCAGATGTGTATGAAGGCTAAAAAGAATCGAGGGGCAAGCCTCCAATGCGCTGGTCATACTCCCTTGCACTCCACTACAACATGTCCGAGACGTTAAAAGTAATGCTCAGTAACTACAGAGCCCCCCATTGAGCAGGAAAGAGATCGTTGGTGGCGAAGTTAGAACCCGTAGTGGTACAACCACTGCTGAAGCGCGTGTCGACAAGTAATTAAGTAATAATATTGTTACAAAAAACAAGTCAGGGTACTTGCGTTTTAATTCACCCCTAACAAAAGAAATGTCTATTTTTAGAACGTAAACTTTTGGGATGTGACATCACTTAAGAATTTGATATTTTCATTGTTTGGGGTGTCAAACATCTGAGAAAACAGACGAGAGTTTCTGCTCCGCTTATTAATGTTTTCTTTGAAAAGAATTTCTGGAATCTGTCAACGGTGATCCATGATAAAGAGTAGCATCCAGTTTCTACAGCAGCATCTCATTATCAATGCTGCCAGACGATGTAATAACAACCATGTTCCCTAGCCTTAACACTAAACCTAACCCTAACACTAAACCTAACCTAAACGTAACCTTAACTCTAACCCTAAACCTAATCCTAACCCCAACCTAACCCTAAACCTAACCCTAACCCCAAACATAACCATAACACTAAACCTAACCCACCTTAAACCTAACCCTAACACTAAGCTCAATCCTAGCCCCAAACCTAACCCTAACACTAGACTTAACCCTAACACTAGACCTAACCCTAACACTAAACCTAACCCTAACACTAGACCTAACCCTAACACTAATCCTAACCCTAATACTAACCCTAACTCTAACCCTAACCTAACCTAACCTTAACCCTAACTCTAAACCTAACCCTAACACTAATCCTAACCCTAACACTAACCCTAACTCTAACCCTAACCTAACCTAACCTTAACCCTAACTCTAAACCTAACCCTAACACTAAACCTAACCCTAACTCTAAACCTAACCCTAACACTAACCCTAACACTAAACCTAACCCTAACACTAAACCTAACCCTAATACTAAACCTAACCCTTACCCCAAACCTAACCCTAACACTAAACCTAACCATAACACTAAACCTAACCCACCTTAAACTAACCCTAACACTAAACCTAACCCTAACACTAAACCTAACCCACCTTAAACTAACCCTAACACTAAACCTAACCCTAACACTAAACCTAACCCTAACACTAAACCTAACCCTAACACTAAACCTAACCCTAACACTAAACCTAACACTAACACTAAACCAAACCCACCTTAAACTAAACCTAACACTAAACCTAACCCTAACACTAAACCTAACCCTAACACTAAACCAAACCCACCTTAAACTAAACCTAACACTAAACCTAACCCATCTTAAACTAACCCTAACACTAAACCTAACCCTAACACTAAACCTAACCCTACCACTAAACTTAACCCACCTTAAACTAACCCTAACACTAAACCTAACCCTAACACTAAACCTAACCCTAACACTAAACCTAGCCCTAACCCTAACCTAACCTAAACCCTAACCTCAAACCTAATCCTAACCTAACCTAACCCTACACCTAACCACAACTGAATATAACCATCTTTTCTCCACTTCTATATTGCAAGAAAAAAAAATTTCAGCCAGGGTTCGACTTAATTGCCTCGGGTTTTCTCGCCATTTTAGCTCGGTCTCTCTCGGGTTCCCCATCTGTCTGGGTACCCTACCTCTCTCGGGTACCCCACCTCTCTCGGGTACCCCACCTCTATCGGGTACCCCACCTCTCTCGGGTACCCCACCTCTCTCGGGTACCCCATCTGTCTGGATACCCCACCTCTCTCGGGTACCCCATCTGTCTGGGTACCCCACCTCTCTCGGGTACCCCATCTGTCTGGGTACCCCACCTCTCTCGGGTAGCCCATCTGTCGAGAGCATCGCGCAAACCACGAACTCAGTAGCTCCAGTGATGAACCCAGGGATCTCCGGACAAAAATGACATCATGACCTCTTCGCCACAGAGACCCCCACTTCTAAATTGATTTACGTCGTTAATTATTTATTTAAAATCAAATTGTATCGACCAGTCCTCTCCGTAACCCGAAATCCAATGTCCCGTGGCTTACGATGGAAACACAGGGAACTCTGTTTGGGGTGAACTAAACGCAAATACCCTGTCCGGAATTACTTCTTGACCTCTATATATTATTAGCTTCCTTAACGTCGGACGACCAATCAGAAACTATCAACTAGTAGTTTGCAGAGACCTCATCTCCACACAAAAAAATGTTTCTAATATTAGGAAATTGAATACACGCTCCTGTTGAATCTGTCACGTTTGTGACACAGACAGACTTATGTAACTATCACATTGTAGAGCTTTGCCTGTGGGGTGAACGGTGTTAGAGGTCTCCAATATTTGAGGATATTGTGGGCGATAGAAGAAGTCACACTTGTGATTCTTGAACATTTAACAAGCTTTTTGTTCTTGAGTAACTAGTTAAAATTGTGCTATCAGTAAAAACTATAGATGGCGGTCTTTGTGCGTCATTGAAGTCGACAGCAGACGACAACTTCTTAGATTTCGTTAAAGCAAAAGGTTTTCTGTTAGTTGAAGGATCGTGGAATATATTCCTCAATGAAGCAGCCGCTTGTAATGTAAGGTGACCTGTAATAAGATAGTTCTTGACAATTCAATAGAGCCAACAATAACGATATCAAACAAGAATTCAAAAATTAAGAATGCAACTATAGATCAAACAAATATTAATAATATGGCGAAACTACAGCGGTACAAAAGGTCAAAGTTCGAATGAAGCATTGGTATGGTCCAGTTGCCGCAACGAGATAGAACAGAACGAAACCTACATATGTCCCATCTTGTTTCTGCTGCAGTGTATCGTCTGCCAGTTGCTGTGATCTTTTATTCTTGTGATTTGGTCAAGGTCCGTGTCTGATATCATGTGTTTCATGTTGTTTCTGCTGCAGTGTATCGTCTGCCAGTTGCTGTGATCTTTTGTTCTTGTGATTTGGTCAAGGTCCGTGTCTGATATCATGTGTTTCATGTTGTTTCTGCTGCAGTGTATCGTCTGCCAGTTGCTGTGATCTTTTGTTCTTGTGCTTTGGTCAAGGTCTGTGTCTGATATCATGTGTTTCATGTTGTTTCTGCTGCAGTGTATCGTCTGCCAGTTGCTGTGATCTTTTGTTCTTGTGATTTGGTCAAGGTCCGTGTCTGATATCATGTGTTTCATGTTGTTTCTGCTGCAGTGTATCGTCTGCCAGTTGCTGTGATCTTTTGTTCTTGTGCTTTGGTCAAGGTCTGTGTCTGATATCATGTGTTTCATGTTGTTTCTGCTGCAGTGTATCGTCTGCCAGTTGCTGTGATCTTTTGTTCTTGTGATTTGGTCAAGGTCCGTGTCTGATATCATGTGTTTCATCTTGTTTCTGCTGCAGTGTATCGTCTGCCAGTTGCTGTGATCTTTTGTTCTTGTGATTTGGTCAAGGTCCGTGTCTGATATCATGTGTTTCATGTTGTTTCTGCTGCAGTGTATCGTCTGCCAGTTGCTGTGATCTTTTGTTCTTGTGATTTGGTCAAGGTCCGTGTCTGATATCATGTGTTTCATGTTGTTTCTGCTGCAGTGTATCGTCTGCCAGTTGCTGTGATCTTTTGTTCATGTGCTTTGGTCAAGGTCTGTGTCTGACACTAATAAGAGAGACGTTGTTGCCGATCATGTGTTTTTTGTCTTGTTTGAAATGTTTCCACGTCTCTGTAATGTTTTGTGGTCTCATTCATTGTTTGAGTTCTAGCTAAGAGCTGACTACGAACTCTGAACTCGTCTGTGATCACGCTTCCTTGGCATTTGAATTGACTAACTTCATATTCTTCTTCTTTCTTCTCTTCTTATTCCTACACCTCTTTTTCTTCTTCGTCTTCTTTTTATTCTACTTCTTCTTCTTATTCTACTTCTTCCACTTCTTTTTCTTTTCCTTCTTCTTCTTCTTCTTCTTCTGCTTCTTCTTCTTCTTCTTCTTCTTCTTCTTCTTCTTCTTCTTCTTCTTCTGCTTCTTCTTCTTTTAGTTCTTCTTATTCTACTTCTTCTTCTTCTTCCTTTTTCTTCTTCTTCTTCTTCTTCTTCTTCTTCTTCTTCTTCTTCTTCTTCTTCTTCGTCTACTTCTTCTTCTTATTATTATTTTTATTATTATTCTACTCTTTCTTATTTTCCTTTTTCTTATTCTAGTTCTTCTTCTTATTATTCTTATTCTACTTCTTCTTATTTTACTTTTTCTCCTTTTCCTTATTGTACTTCTTCTTATTCTTCTTCTTCTTTTTCATCTTCTTCTTCCTCCGCTTCTTCTTTTTGTCCTTCTTCTTCTAATTCTTCTTATTATTAATCTATTTCTTCTTCCTCCTCTTCTTCTTCTTCCTTCTCTTCTTCTTCCTTTTATTCTTCAGTTTTTCCTCTGAAAATGACGCTGTGAAGTTGGGATGTAGTGTACTGCTTAACTGTGATATCTCCACCTTTTCAGGTGGACTCATCCGGTTTCAGTTGTCGTTGTACAGGGGGTGCCTCCCCACTGCGATCTCTATTCTTTTAATTAGACTGCATCTGTGCAACAGGTTTCTAGGGCCGCTGCTTTGAGGCCTTGTAGTGTCTTGGCCAGATCTGGTTCGCTAATCCTGATGCAAACAGTCAACTATGAGTCGCTGGCTGCTGCTAGCTCATTCAGTGTGCTTGTGCCGGCTCATTCTTTTCTTTCTTTGCGTTCAGGATCTTTTGGTCATGCTATATTTGCAGGCCAGCCGCCATGATGTAGTCTGTAGTCTTCACCAGGCCAGAGCGGCTGCACCACAGCTTGTGTCTCAGCTCCGCGCCCTCTGGCCAGGTCTGGCATCTCATTTCCCTATAGATTGGGCATTCCTGTAGAATATGCTCAGGGTTCTGATATCCCGTTCTACATGGGCACTTGTCGGTGTGTGAGATCTTCAGTCGGTAAAGATGTTCTAGTAGTCTGCAGTGTCCAGTTCTCAGGCGAAATAAGGTAGTTTGTTGATTTCTTTTGAGTTGGTGAATTGGGTCTGGTGAACTGCTTATGTTTCTGTCTTCTCTCCATTGATGTATTCACTGATTTCTGATGATGTTCTTGATTTCTCTGTATGGTACTCGATGATAAAATTGTGCCTTTTTGCTGCCCTCTTTTGCCAGAGCATCAGCTCTCTCGTTTCCCGTGATTCCGCAATGGGATGGTAGCCACTGGAGCGCTATTGTTGAGGATCTCTGGAGTTTTCTTAGTTCTGCTCTGATCTCTGATAACAGTGGTTGGTTGTTTGTTTTTTGTATTGTCTCTAATAGTTCTCTGCAGTCAGTGAATCCAGCTATTTTTATTGGAGGTCGCCTTTCTGTTTGAAGTATATTCAGTGCTCGCAGATTCTCAACCTGACTTCAGACACAAACAGACGGTTCGATTCTCCACCTAACTTCAGACACAAACAGACTGTTAGACGCTTCCCCCTTTAAATTAATGTCATTAGAACCATTTACCTACCCTTTGTGGAGGACACGTAGGAATATTCAGTCGAGTCGTCGTCATCACTAGAAAGACATATATTTTCATCGTTAATGACTTTGATCAAGCAAGGCCGGACGAGTCTCCTCAGTTGTTGGCGATAATGGTTACCGAAAAAGCAGTAGACGATGAAGTTGATGGAGTAGTTTGTGTACAACATCATGACAGATACACAGTAGACTGAAGGGCGTGGCCCAGATTGTGGGCGTGAATAAGTGCCAGCGGAGGATATGTGGTGGGCGTGGTTTAGAAGGGCGTGTTGTGGGCGTTTTTACGTGGGAATGGGAGGTGGAAGTTGGTGTGTAGTGGGCGTGGTTAGTGGGTGAAAGTAAGTAAGTTGTGGGCGTGGTTAGGGTGAAAGTAAGTACGTTATGGGCGTGGTCAGGGTGAAAGTAAGTACGTTATGGGCGTGGTCAGGGGTGAAGTAAGTACGTTATTGGCGTGGTCATGGGTGAAGTAATTACGTTATTGGCGTGGTCAGGGGTGAAGTAAGTACGTTATTGACATGGTCATGGGTGAAAGTAAGTACGTTATGGACGTGGTCATGGGTAAAAGTAAGTACGTTATGGGCGTGGTCAGGGTGAAAGTAAGTACGTTATGGGCGTGGTCAGGGTTGAAAGTAAGTACGTTATGGGCATGGTCAGGGGTGAAAGTAAGTACGTTGTGGGCGTGGTTAGGGTGAAAGTAAGTACGTTATGGGCGTGGTTAAGAGTGGGTAGGCGCGAGCACGTTGTTTGTGTGGTCAAGAGGTGGGTGTGGTCAATAAGTGGGTTTCAGTATGTGATTACGAGACCAGAAGGTGGCCATATTGTGGGCGTGGTGAGGTATTGGGAGTGTGTTATGTTGTGGGCGTGATCATAGGGCCGGGGTGGTGATAACGTCGGTGATGCTCAACAGTGTGGTGAGTGATGTTACGGTGAGAATCATGGTATTGTAGACCGGTTTGGTTGATGGGGAGTGGTCCATGATTATGTGCGATTTCAATGTTGATCGATTTTTGCAGTTAGGTGTCATTTGGTTGTTGACCAGGGTTCATAGTTAGGTGTTATTTGGTTGTTGACGGGGTTCATAGTTAGGTGTCATTTGGTTGTTGACGAAGGTTCATAGTTAGGTGTCATTTGGTAGTTGACCGAGGTTTATAGTTAGGTGTCATTTGGTTGTTGACGGGGTTTATAGTTAGGTGTCATTTGGTTGTTGACGAAGGTTCATAGTTAGGTGTTATTTGGTAGTTGACCGAGGTTCATAGTTAGGTGTCATTTGGTTGTTGACGGGGTTTATAGTTAGGTGTCATTTGGTTGTTGACGAAGGTTCATAGATAGGTGTTATTTGGTTGTTGACGAAGGTTCATAGTTAGGTGTTATTTGGTAGTTGACGAAGGTTCATAGTTAGGTGTCATTTGGTTGTTGACCAGGGTTCGTAGTTAGGTGTCATTTGGTTGTTGACCAGGGTTCGTAGTTAGGTGTCATTTGGTTGTTGACCAGGGTTCGTAGTTAGGTGTCATTTGGTTGGTGACCAGGGTTCAACGGTTTCATTTTGTTGTTGATCGTGGCGTAATAGAAGAATAAAAATAATCCACATTAACATTAAGTACTCGACAAATAACATCAAATACTTGGTGTTAAGTACTTAAGGTCAACATTAAGTACTGTATGCTATCATTAAGTGTTGCCATTAAGTACTTGACATTAGCATTCAGTACTTTACATTAAGTATTTGACATAGGCATTCAGTACTTTACATTAAGTACTTGACATTAGCATTCAGTACTTTACATTAAGTATTTGAAATTAGCATTCAGTACTTGACATTAAGTACTTGACATTAGCATTCAGTACTTTACATTAGGTACTTGACATTAGCATTCAGTATTTTACATTAAGTATTTGACATTAGCATTCAGTACTTTACATTAAGTACTTGAAATTAGCATTCAGTACTAGACATATCATTCAGTACTCGACATCAACGTTCAGTACTTGACATTAAGCACTTGACATTAGCATTCAATACTTGACATCAACATTAAGAACTTGACATCAAGATTAAGTACTTGACATCAACGTTAAATACTTGACATTCAGTACTTGACATCAACGTTCAATACTTGACATTCAGTACTTGACATCAACGTTAAGAACTTTATGTAAGGGTCTTGGTCAGTATATTGCAGGTGACTCTCACATGTGAGGTCTTGGTCCATATATTTCACCTGACTCTCTCTCTCTCATGTGAGGTCTTGATCAGTATTTTGCACCTGACTCTCACATGAGGTGAGGTCTTGGTCCATATATTGCACCTTACTCTCACATGTGAGGTCTTGCTCCATATATTGCACCTGACTCTCACATGTGAGGTCTTGGTCTATATATTGCGCATGACTCTCACATGAGGTGAGGTCTTGGTCGATATATTGCGCCTGACTCTCATATGAGGTGAGGTCTTATTCCATATATTGCACCCGACTCTCACATGAGGTGAGGTCTTGGTCCATATATTGCATCTGACTCTCTCATGTGAGTTTTCGGTCCATATATTGCACCTAACTCTCTAATATGTGAAGTCTTGATCAGTATGTTGCACCTGACTCTTACATAAGGTGAGGTCTTGGTCCATATGTTGCACCTAACTCTCACATGTGAGGTCTTGGTCCATATATTGCACCTGACTCTCACATGAGGTGAGGTCTTGGTCCATATATTGCACCTTACTCTCACATGTGAGGTCTTGGTCCATATATTGCATCTGACTCCCTCATGTGAGTTTTTGGTCCATATATTCCACCTGACTCTCTCATGTGAAGTCTTGATCAGTATGTTGCACCTGCCTCTTACATAAGGTGAGGTCTTGGTCCATATATTGCACCTGACTCTCACATGTGAGGTCTTGGTCCATATATTTCACCTGACTCTCTCTCTCTCTCTCTCAATGTGAGGTCTTGATCAGTATTTTGCACCTGACTCTCACATGAGGTGAGGTCTTGGTCCATATATTGCACCTTACTCTCACATGTGAGGTCTTGCTCCATATATTGCACCTGACTCTCACATGTGAGGTCTTGGTCTATATATTGCGCATGACTCTCACATGAGGTGAGGTCTTGGTCCATATATTGCACCTGACTCTCACGTGAGGTGAGGTCTTGGTCCATATAATGCATTTGACTCTCTCATGTGAGTTTTTGGTCCATATATTGCACCTAACTCTCTAATATGTGAAGTCTTGATCAGTATGTTGCACCTGACTCTTACATAAGGTGAGGTCTTGGTCCATATGTTGCACCTAACTCTCACATGAGGTGAGGTCTTGGTCCATATATTGCACCTTACTCTCATAGGAGGTGAGGTCTTGTTCCATATATTGCATCTTACTTTCATGTGAGGTCTTGATCAGTATGTTGTACCTGACTCTCACATGAGGTGAGGTCTTGATCAGTATATTGCGCCTGACCGAGACACAAGCAATTGAGATTCCAATTATTCTAAAAGGCGTCACGTGGGCTCCCCGCTTGTCACACGGACATATGCGTTATGTCAGATACCAACGACATAGGGACACTATCATGTGCGTCAATTAACATAACATGAATCAGCAATTCGTAAGACCATGTTTAAGACCATGTGTCAGCTTGCGTATGTTCATTGAGGTTGTCAAGTTTGTGTTTGTATGTGTATGTGTGTTGGGAGGGGGCGTGCGACGATGTGGGGGGGGGGGGGGGGGTTTATCCTAATGGAGCACAGAGGCGTAGGGAATATTTGCTACACTGGGGATTTGGGGAAGTTGGGAATATTAGTTCTAGTGGGGTTTGGGTTGGGGGCGTGGGGAATATTTGTTCTAGAGGGGATTGGGAGACGGGGGGAATATTTGTTCTAGTGGGGTTTGGGTTGGGGGCGTGGGGAATATTTGTTCTAGAGGGGATTGGGGGACGGGAGGAATATTTGTTCTAGTGGGGTTGCTGTTGACCGTGGGAATATTGGTTCTATTTGGGGATTGTGAGACGGAAGTAATATTTGTTCTTGTGGGGATTCTGAGAAAGGTGAATATTTGTTCTAGTGGAATTTGGACGACGGAGGGAATATTTGTTCTAGTGGGAATGTGGGATATGTGGAGTATTTGTTCTGGTAGGGAATGAGGAAGGGGAGAATATTTTTTCTGTTGGGGATTGTGTGTTCCTGTTTTTCATTGGACAATGTGTGTTCTTGTTTTTGATTGGACAATGTATGTTCTTGTTTTTTATTGGACAACGTGTGTTCTTGTTTTTGATTGGACAATGTGTGTTCTTGTTTTTGATTGGACAATGTGTGTTCTTGTTTTTTATTGGACAATGTGTGTTCTTGTTTTTGATTGGACAGAGTGGACAATATGGCCGATGTTTGTTCGTGTGGACTTCCTTACACAGATCGGATTTGGCCTTATCAACTCTGCTCGAACTGAGCCAGTTTTCCTTCTCAGTGTAGAAGTAGACGTAGGGAAATTCCATGATCATGATCTCGATGTCGCAGAGGAGGGTGATGACGGCAAACCGGTGGGCAACTGTGAACAGTAGTGCCGTGGTTAGTTTAGTAATGTGGGTGTGTGTGTGAGTTTAGATGTTGGTGAAGGTGTAGGTGTGTGTGTGTGAGTGAAGGTGTCGGTGAGTGTATGGGTGTGTTACGGTGTGTGTGTGGGTATGTGTGTTTTAGGGTGTGTGGGGTGTGTGTGTTAGGGTGTGTGTGGAGGTGTGTGTGTGTTTGTTAGGGTGTATGTGGGTGTGTGAGTGAAGGTGTGGGTGTGTGTGGATGTGTGTGTTGGCAAAGGTATGGGTGTGGGGGTGTGTGTGGGGGGGGGGGGGGTTGTGTGTAGGTTTATGTGGGTGTGTGGGTGTATGTATTGTGAAGGTATATGTGTGTGTGTGGGGGTGTGTGGGGTGTGTAGGTGGGTGTGTTGGTGTTGGAAGGTGGGTGTGTGTGAGTATTGGTAGATGTGTGTGTGTGAGTGTTGGTAGATGTGTGTGTGTGTTTTGGTAGATGTGTGTGTGTGTGAGTGTTGGTAGATGTGTGTGTGAGTGTTGGTAGATGTGTGTGTGTGTTGGTAGATGTGTGTGTGTGTTGGTAGATGTGTGTGTGTGTGTATGAGTGTTGGTAGATGTGTGTGTGTGTGAGTGTTGGTAGATGTGTGTGTGAGTGTTGGTAGATGTGTGTGTGTGTGAGTGTTGGTAGATGTGTGTGTGAGTGTTGGTAGATGTGTGTGTGAGTGTTGGTAGATGTGTGTGTGAGTGTTGGTAGATGTGTGTGAGTGTTGGTAGATGTGTGTGTGTGTGAGTGTTGGTAGATGTGTGTGTGAGTGTTGGTAGATGTGTGTGTGAGTGTTGGTAGATGTGTGTGTGTGTGAGTGTTGGTAGATGTGTGTGTGTGTGAGTGTTGGTAGATGCGTGTGGGTGTGTGAGTGTTGGTAGATGTGTGTGGGTGTGTGAGTGTTGGTAGATGTGTGTGTGAGTGTTGGTAGATGTGTGTGTGTGTTGGTAGATGTGTGTGTGTGTGTTAGTAGATGCGTGTGGGTGTGTGTGGGTATTGGTAGATGTGTGTGGGTGTGTGTGGGTGTTGGTAGATGCGTGTGGGTGTGTGAGTGTTGGTAGATGTGTGTGGGTGTGTGAGTGTTGGTAGATGTGTGTGTGAGTGTTGGTAGATGTGTATGTGAGTGTTGGTAGATGTGTATGTGTGTGTGGGTGTTGGTAGATGCGTGTGGGTGTGTGAGTGTTGGTAGATGTGTGTGGGTGTGTGAGTGTTGGTAGATGTGTGTGTGAGTGTTGGTAGATGTGTGTGTGAGTGTTGGTAGATGTGTGTGTGAGTGTTGGTAGATGTGCGTGTGAGTGTTGGTAGATGTGTGTGTGAGTGTTGGTAGATGAGTGTGAGTGTTGGTAGATGTGTGTGTGAGTGTTGGTAGATGTGTGTGTGTGTTGGTAGATGTGTGTGTGTGTGAGTGTTGGTAGATGTGTGTGTGAGTGTTGGTAGATGTGTGTGTGTGTGTTGGTAGATGTGTGTGTGTGAGTGTTGGTAGATGTGTGTGTGTGTGTGTTGGTAGATGTGTGTGTGTGAGTGTTGGTAGATGTGTGTGTGAGTGTTGGTAGATGTGTGTGTGTGTGTTGGTAGATGTGTGTGTGTGTTGGTAGATGTGTGTGTGTTGGTAGATGTGTGTGTGAGTGTTGGTAGATGTGTGTGTGAGTGTTGGTAGATGTGTGTGTGTGTGAGTGTTGGTAGATGTGTGTGTGAGTGTTGGTAGATGTGTGTGTGAGTGTTGGTAGATGTGTGTGTGTGAGTGTTGGTAGATGTGTGTGAGTGTTGGTAGATGTGTGTGTGAGTGTTGGTAGATGTGTGTGTGAGTGTTGGTAGATGTGTGTGTGAGTGTTGATAGATGTGTGTGTGAGTGTTGGTAGATGTGTGTGTGTGTGTGAGTGTTGGTAGATATGTGTGTGTGAGTGTTGGTAGATGTGTGTGTGTTGGTAGATGTGTGTGTGTTGGTAGATGTGTGTGTGTTGGTAGATGTGTGTGTGTGTGTGTGAGTGTTGGTAGATGTGTGTGTGAGTGTTGGTAGATGTGTATGTGAGTGTTGGTAGATGTGTATGTGTGTGTGGGTGTTGGTAGATGTGTGTGTGGGAGTGTTGGTAGATGTGTGTGTGAGTGTTGGTAGATGTGTGTGTGAATGTTGGTAGATGTGTGTGTGTGTGTGAGTGTTGGTAGATGTGTGTGTGAGTGATGGTAGATGTGTATGTGAGTGTTAGTAGATGCGTGTGGGTGTGTGTGGGTGTGTGTAGGTGTAGAACAGATTGTAAAGATATTGTTTAGACACCACCGATGCAATACAGTGAGTTGCTGACAGCAGCCAGCGACACATATGTGTCTGCTTGTAACAGAGATCAGCGTACCAGAGCCTTCGGTGGCGGCGCTGGAAACAGGCTGCACTAGTGTAGTCTGGATAAGAGAAACGGGATCGCTTTTGGGAAGGCAAACTGGGTGCCCAAAAAGTCCCTATTGAGACCGGATATGTCGATCCGAAAGGCAAAGACTTTGCAGAAGAAGAAGAAGAATAAGAATAAGAGGAAGAAGACGAAGAAGAAGAAGAAGAAGAAGAAGAAGAAGAAGAAGACGAAGAAGAAGAAGAAGAAGAAGACGAAGAAGATGAAAGAAAGAAAGAAAGAAAGAAAGAAAGAAAGAAAGAAAGAAAGAAAGAAAGAAAAGAAGAAAAAAGAAAAATAAGAAGTAGAAAATGAAGAAGAAAAAAAAGAAGAAGAAGAGAACGAAGAAGAAGCAGAAGAAGAAGAAGAATAAGAAAAAGAAGAAGAAGAAGAAGAAAAAAGAAGAAGAAAAAGAAAAAAGAAGACGAAGAAGAAGAAGAACAAGAAGAAGAACAAGACGAAGAACAAGAAGAAGAAGAAGAAGAAGAAGAAGAAGAAAAAAAAGAAAAAGAAGAAGAAAAGGACGAAGAAGCAGAAGAATAAGACGAAGAAAAATTAGAAGATGAAGATACCGCCCTGACCTATATAATCTACAACATACATCACCTTGCAAATGGTGACGAAATAGCTTGGACGTCCCTTGCGCTTTTTGCC
Organism: Ariolimax columbianus; assembly: GCA_036924085.1. Classification (NCBI taxonomy): domain Eukaryota; kingdom Metazoa; phylum Mollusca; class Gastropoda; order Stylommatophora; family Arionidae; genus Ariolimax; species Ariolimax columbianus. The sequence goes on from JAVGWX010000025.1 coordinate 4,640,529, forward strand.
TGGTCCGTGTGTAGAGAAGTATGATAGTCACGTTGACGATAATGATGATGCCAGCCGGAACGTAGAAGAATGTGCAAGCCTGCAAAAACGCTTTTCCCCTTGTGTATTGCGTGTAATGGCCGTTAGCTCTGGAAGACACAAGAACATTCTTTTGGAGGTTTTAGATTATCCCTGTCTGCCTGTTTCTTGTCATGTTACATTGTGTCTATCTACCTGTAAATCTGTATATTATATGAATCTTTAGTCCACTTGTGCTGTTAGACGTCGGGGTGAGGTGTGACCTACTTTTTCGACAGGCGAAAATTTGCTGGTTACCAGCCAAGTCAATCCCAATATCTGTTTCAAACCGTCATGTTGGTAGCCGCCTTTTATAGGGACTGGTGGAGGTGGAAGCGTAAATTAGGGCAATGTAGAGCCGCAGCTTGTCAGGCGCCATCTATGCCGCTCCACTAACCACATAACCAAGACTTGTTGTTATGACCACGCAGTCCCATTTTGCGACATATTTTCTGTGGGGCGAGAATCCCTAGAATAATCTGAGTAGATTTTCAACCGTTAATTTTGCTCACGCAGCAGCCGTTAGATCTATTCTTTTCGATTTCCAACTGAAAAAGGATTTTTAACGTGCGTGCCACTGTACACGGGGGTCTGATCTCACTACTAAGAGATCAGGGGACATTTCTACCAGTTGATCTATGTGAAATGTCCCGGTCTCGACCGTGATTTGGCCACCCGACAAATGTACGTTTTGTCTGGCTAGCTGATTGTCTTTATAAAAATGTCACACTTGGATCAACAACACAATCAAGACATTTGCATGGCGTCGCTTCTAAAAACCGCCAATCTATTTGGCTGTTTTAAGTCCCTTGGCAAGTGTGCACTACGAACGGTAGGCTGCCATTACTTTCCGTGCTGGGAGGAGCAATAACAATCATGTCTACCAAACTGGACACGAGCGTGATACGAACCTGGTGTGTTGGGATAGTGAAACGGTTGCTTAACCCCCTAGACCACACAACAGCCTGAGGTAGATGATAAATTATTGTAATACAAACGCGATGATGATAGCGAAACCAGCTCACAGTTCATTGAACAAAGGCCGCGGCTCTCGTGGTTGTGACAAATTATTAAATAATTACGCCGACTGTAAAATTCAAATTAGAATTGAGAGCGCAGTTACACAAAAATGAAGCACTCCAGGAGAAATAAAAACTACTTGATATAATCTAAAGTAATCCACTTGCCTAATCTAATCTAATCCGCTTACATAACCATCTAATCGTATCTAATTTGCTTATCTATCTAATTTATGTATAATCCATTCCTAATTAACTGAACGTAACTGATCGAGCCAAATCAAATCTAATTTAATCTAATCCACTGCCCTAATTAATTAATCTAATCTATTCTAATTCACTTACTTATCTAATCTAATCTATTCCATGTACTCAACAATCTAATCTAATCCACGTACTCAACAACCTAATTTAGTCTAATCAGGGGACGGCGTGGCTAGGGGTTAAGTGACACGGCTCACAATCCGAAGGTTCTGGGCTCGCTCCCCAATCACAGCACCGGCCGGTACCCCGGGGAAGCAAACGATTAAAACATGCAGGAGGAAGCAGATCCTTGCATAAAATGCATGACTAGGTCGGTTGCACTGGGCCGACAGGCGCAACATTGAAATACAGTGCAATGCAAACAGCCTTGGGGAATAGAAAAATGAAGCGGACGGAATAAATAAAATAATCTTTTTTGATTTATTTACTCAATTATCTTATCTAATCTAATCTAATCTAATCTAATCTAATCTAATCTAATCTAATCTAATCTAATCTAATCTACTTATCTAGCTATTTAATCTAATCTAATTTTATCCACTTTACAATCTATATAATATAATCCACTTACCTTACTATTTCATATAATATAATATAATCTAACCCGCATACCTAACTATCTAATCGAATTCACTTTCTAACTATCTAATCTAAATTAATCCACTTTCTAACTATTTAATACAGTTTAATATAATCTGAAATAATCTATTCTAATCTAATATATTCTATTACTATCTAATCTGATCTAATCCAATCTAATCTAATCTAATCTAATCTAATCTAATTCACTTACCTAACTATTAAATTTAATCAAATGAACCTAACTACTAAGTTACCTACCTTTCAACCCACTATCCTATCTACTAACCTACCTACTAATATACCTACTAACCTACGTACTAACATACCTACTGACATACCTACTAACCTACCTAATTAATAACCTATATACTAACCTACCTACTTCCCTATTTACTAACCTACCTCTAACCTACCTACCTACTAACTTACCTACTAACCTACCTAACTACTAACCTACATACTAACCTACTTACTGACCTACCAACTAACCTACCTACGCTCCTACCTTCTAACCTTCCTACTAACATACTTACTAACATACCTACTAACATACCTACTAACCTACCAACTAACCTACCAACTAACATACCTACTAACCTACCTACTAACTTACCAACTAACCTAATTACTAACCTACCTACTAACATACCTACTAACATACCAACTAACCTACCAACTAACCTACCTACTAACCTACCTACGCTCCTACATTCTAATCTTCCTACTAACCTACTTACTAACTTACCTACTAACATATCTTCTAACCTACCTACTAACCTACCTACCAACCAACCTACCTACTAATCTACATACTAACCTACCTACCACCCTACCTACTAACATTCCTACCTACTAACATTCCTATCTACTAACTTACCTACCAACATACCTACTAACCTACTTTTTGACCTACCTACTAACATACCTACCTACCAACCTACCTACTAACCTAGCTACTACCATACCTACCTACCAATCTACCTAGTAACCTACCTTCTAAACTTCCTACTAACATACCTACCTACCAATTTACCTACCAACCTACTTACTTACCTACCTTCTAACCTATATATCAACCTACCTACCAACATATCTGCTAAACTACCTTCTAATCTACCTACTAACCTACCTACCACTCTACCTATCAACCTACCTACTAACCTATCTACCACTCTACCTGGCAACCTACCTTCTAACCTACATACTAACATACCTACCTACTAAGCTACCTACTAACCTACCAACTAACCTACCAACTAACATACCTACTAACCTACCTACTAACCTACCAACTAACCTAATTACTAACCTACCTACTAACATACCTACTAACATACCAACTAACCTACCAACTAACCTACCTACTAACCTACCTACTAACATCCTTACTAACCTACCTACTAACATACCTACTAACCTACCTACTAACCTACCAACTAACCTACCAACTAACCTACCTACTAACATACCTACTAATCTACCAACTAACCTACCAACTAACCTACCTACTAACCTACATACTAACCTGCCTACGCTCCTACATTCCAACCTTCCTACTAACCTACTTACTATCTTACTTACTAACCTACTTACTAACTTACCTATTAACATATCTTCTAAGCTACCTACTAACCTACCTACCAACCAACCTATCTACTAATCTACATACTAACCTACCTACCACCCTACCCACTAACATTCCTACCTACTAACCTACTTACCAACCTACCTACTAATATTCCTATCTACTAACCTACCTACCAACATACCTACTAACCTACTTTTTAACCTACCAACTAGCATACCTACCTACCAACCTACCTACTAACCTAGCTACTAACATACCTACCTACCAATCTACCTAGTAACCTACCTTCTAAACTTCCTACTAACATACCTACCTACCAATTTACCTACCAACCTACTTACTCACCTACCTTCTAACCTATATATCAACCTACCTACCAACCTATCTGCTAAACTACCTTCTAACCTACCTACAAACCTACCTACCACTCTACCTATCAACCTACCTACTAACCTATCTACCACTCTACCTGGCAACCTACCTTCTAACCTACATACTAACATACCTACCTACTAAGCTACCCACCATTCTACCTACTAACCTACCTACTAACCTACCTACTAACACCTATCTGCTAACCTACCTACCAACCTACCTACTAACCTACCTACTAACAAACCTTCCTACCAACGCACCTACCTAACTACCTATTCTAGCCTAACTTAACATAACCCAAACCAACACTTGATTTAGCGTTGGTACATGTTAAATGTGTGTGTCGCATGTGTTTATTATCTGTATGTATCATATGTACCTGTGTTATGTATGTGTGTAATTGATGTGTCGAATGTATGCTGGGGATTTATGTGCTTTATATGGTTGTGTCCGACATGGGCGTGTGGCCCATCTGTGAGTTGTTGTTGTTGCTGTTGTTGTTGTTTTTGTTGCTGTTGTTGTTGTTGTTGTTGTTGATGATGCTGTTGTTGCTATAGTAGCTGCTGTTGTTTTGTTGCTGTTGTTCAATGCCCGCAATGAGTAAGGTCAGTATATTGTGCCTGACCCTGACGCGACGTCCTGGTCAGTATGTTGTGCCTGACCCTGGCGCGACGTCCTGGTCAGTATGTTGTGCCTGACCCTGGCGCGACGTCCTGGTCAGTATGTTGTGCCTGACCCTGACGCGACGTCCTGGTCAGTATGTTGTGCCTGACCCTGACGCGACGTCCTGGTCAGTATGTTGTGCCTGACCCTGACGCGACGTCCTGGTCAGTATGTTGTGCCTGACCCTGGCGCGACGTCCTGGTCAGTATGTTGTGGCTGACCCTGGCGCGACGTCCTGGTCAGTATGTTGTGCCTGACCCTGACGCGACGTCCTGGTCAGTATGTTGTGCCTGACCCTGGCGCGACGTCCTGCTCAGTATGTTGCGGCTGACCCTGGCGCGACGTCCTGGTCAGTATGTTGTACCTGACCCTGGCGCGACGTCCTGGTCAGTATGTTGTGCCTGACCCTGGCGCGACGTCCTGGTCAGTGTGTTGTCCCTGGCTGGACTAGCATCTCAGTTCTCCTAACAGCTAAACATATGCGACTACCATTATCTAAGTGTACATCACAGAGATGGCTTACCTGTACAAATTCGAATCTAGAACCGCTGTCTTCCCTCCGTCCGTTATTATAAAATCGAAGAACGCCGACACGAAGAAGATGATTATCAGTGTAATGTGAGTCACGAATTCGCTACACCAGATATTGGCTCTGAGGACAGACCGTGGTATTCAAAGATGAACATGGTCTGGTGTGTTAGTATGGCGGAAGGGTATAGAGGGGTATCTGTGTGTGTGGTGGTAAGGGGGGGGGGGGGGGAAGTAGTTGCGAATTTAAGGTGACTTAATGCAGGTTTATAAGATAATCAAAGGGAAGGATAAATTTGACTATAACAAGTTCTTTTCAAAATTCAACCACCTACAATAACAAGCTAGCAAAGATACAAATTAACTCAAGAGAGGTCCAGATTGGATATAAGGAAATATTTTGTTAGTGACAACTCTCACTATGTACTTGGAATATATTTGGAATCCGGTGAATACTTGGAATGCGTTGCCACAGACAGTGATGCAGTTAGCTTTTAGAGCAAGGAAATGTAAATGAAACTGGTTGTATACAACGTCTGCCAGGTCAGGTCAGGTCATCCCGTAACCGGTGAGGTCGTTGGGGCACACATGAAGACATCATCCCAAAACCACGCCACCCTTCTCTGTCAGATGCCGCTGCCTGTGACTCTTCTGGTTCTGGTCGGAGATTGGTCCATTCAAAGTGGGAGGGAGATTTGCGCCACTGTTGGCTCTCAGAGAGGGACTGGATACAGATACAGTTACAGAGTCTCTTAACGCAGCTCTAAAAGATAAAAAATCTGGCAAAGATGGCGCCGTAACTGGCTGCGAGTCTACATTTCTCTACTGTTTTGGATCATTATGGATGCCGCCAGACCACGGATTTGCCTGGAATTCACACTAGTCGACGACTTACACTTGTGTTCACGCATTCGTGGAGTTGTTTTCCGTCTGGACTTGTTATTTCGTTCTTTTTTAGTGATTTCTTCCATCCGTTTATCCTGGTTTGGAAGCCGGCTGAATGGCGCTTCGCTTAAACTAGTTATACCTGTGTCGAATCTCACGGGTTAGTTATGCCTGTTCATCTTCGCGAATTTGGCGTGTGGGAATTTTATATGCTACTATGATGAACTGAATACAGCTGGGGAGAGATGCCAGACTCACTCACACGCTGAGTGTTGTCCATACGACCTCTTGCGGTTATCGAAAAGGCACGACAAACTGCGTTAGATGCCTTCCCACCTTTCTACCCTGCGGGTTACATGTTTACGGAAAGGCTTCGGTGGTAACCCTGAGGCAAAATCTGTATCCTATGCTATCTCCAGTCGTTTCGATGAATGTCTTGCCACTGGCAAAAGGTAACTTAGGCTCTGTGAGTGAGGTTGACAAAAGGCGCAGTTTCTTCCTCACTTTAATCCAAATCTCCGCGCAAGTCACCCATTTCAGCGGACACAGCAAGAGATACGACTGTCCACACGGCTGGACAAAGAGAGTGGTCTTCATCACTTGTGATGGACAAACTATCATAGATACTGCAACAGAGATCATGGGATGCCACCAAACAAAAGTCTGGTCACATCCTTCTTTGTGATTCCCTTCAATCGCAGACGCATAGTCATCATAACCAGATCGTGGTCGCTTCCTATATCCACTCCTGGGAAACTTCTCGTTTTGTCGGTGTTGATGCTCGATCGGAACCTTCTCTGGACCAGTATATAGTCAATTTGGCTGTACTTCATTGCTTGGGTTATGCCATGTACAGTGTCTAGACGGCTTGTTTAATCCAAACGTATTTGCCACCAACAGCTGATTGCAAAGTCTGCAGAATCTTCTAAACCAGTAAAAAGACTTTAAGTTCTCAACTCTTTAGATACACCAGACGGTGGCTCTGAGGAGTGGGCGTTGTCGTATAGTGTGAGAATATGGAGGAATAAGTAATAAATGTTCGGCTAGGCATCTGAGGCCAGTTGAGTCGGTCGATCGCCACCATGACCCAGCCAAAACGGCACTCTGCCAGATCTATTTTACAGTGGGCGAAGGGGCCGGTTGTTTTCTGTTGAAGCCACGTGTTTTGGGGATGGCCTCTCCTGCGCTTCCAGTCAGCTGGCTGGATACCCTTGGCACTTTGAACTGCCTTGAAAGGATCTGGTAAGCTGGAACTTGCTGTTCCAATTGAACGTGTCCAGACAGAGAAAGACGGCGACGGTCCAGGACTTCTGATACAGTTAGGAGATTAGTCATAGTAGACCTCAACAATACGGGCGAGATCGTACAAAGGATTTCCAAGAATACGCCGCTGATTGCGCATGTGAAAGGACTCGAGTCCTGAGATGTTCTTTTTCAGCAGAGTCCAGGTTTGGACTTCGTAAATTAGGGCTGGAATCACACATCACGCATCACGCATCACACATCACACATCACACATCACACATCACACATCACACATCACACATCACGCATCACGCATCACGCATCACACATCACACATCACACATCACACATCACACATCACACATCACACATCACGCATCACGCATCACACATCACACATCACACATCACACATCACACATCACACATCACACATCACACATCACGCATCACGCATCACGCATCACGCATCACGCATCACACATCACACATCACACATCACACATCACACATCACACATCACACATCACACATCACACATCACGCATCACACATCACGCATCACACATCACACATCACACATCACACATCACGCATCACGCATCACGCATCACGCATCACGCATCACACATCACGCATCACGCATCACGCATCACGCATCACACATCACACATCACACATCACGCATCACGCATCACACATCACACATCACACATCACACATCACACATCACACATCACACATCACACATCACACATCACACATCACACATCACACATCACACATCACACATCACACATCACACATCACACATCACACATCACACATCACACATCACACATCACACATCACACATCACACATCACACATCACACATCACACATCACACATCACGCATCACGCATCACGCATCACGCATCACACATCACACATCACACATCACACATCACACATCACACATCACACATCACGCATCACACATCACACATCACACATCACACATCACACATCACACATCACACATCACACATCACGCATCACGCATCACACATCACACATCACACATCACACATCACACATCACACATCACACATCACACATCACGCATCACACATCACACATCACACATCACACATCACACATCACACATCACACATCACACATCACACATCACACATCACGCATCACACATCACACATCACACATCACACATCACACATCACACATCACACATCACACATCACGCATCACACATCACACATCACACATCACACATCACACATCACACATCACACATCACACATCACACATCACACATCACACATCACGCATCACACATCACGCATCACACATCATACATCACACATCACACATCACACATCACACATCACACATCACACATCACACATCACACATCACGCATCACACATCACGCATCACGCATCACGCATCACACATCACGCATCACACATCACGCATCACACATCACACATCACACATCACACATCACGCATCACGCATCACACATCACGCATCACACATCACGCATCACGCATCACACATCACGCATCACGCATCACGCATCACGCATCACACATCACGCATCACACATCACGCATCACACATCACACATCACGCATCACACATCACACATCACACATCACACATCACACATCACACATCACACATCACACATCACACATCACACATCACACATCACACATCACACATCACACATCACACATCACACATCACACATCACACATCACACATCACACATCACACATCACACATCACACATCACACATCACACATCACACATCACACATCACACATCACACATCACACATCACACATCACACATCACACATCACACATCACACATCACACATCACACATCACACATCTTTGAACTCAGGGATAATCTATTTTTCTTACACACACAATCATTCATAGCCGAAGCAGCGAGACCAAACAGTCTTGAAATATCTGGGCAACTGCATCCGTCAGAAGAGATTGTGCTTCCGAGATAAGGCAGTTTATCTACTCTATGGGCGGAGAAAGGTGAGTGGAAATAGATCGAGTGGTTGTATTTATCACCGTTTTCTCACACTTCTGAATCTTTTTCTTCTTCTTCTTCTTCTTCTTCTTCTTCTTCTTCTTCTTCTTCTTCTTCTTCTTCTTCTTCTTCTTCCTCTTTGTTCTTAAACTCCCGCTAACAAGCCCTTAAAGGGACTCTGCAAATAGCAGAAAGTTTTCCAGAGAACGGAATACGTTGTGTCGTAGTTTACAGCTTTACTCCAATATTTTCGTCTATACACATCCGACTTCAGCGTTGCACTTTTGGGTACCCGATTAGCCATCCCTTTTCGATCCCTTCTACTTAGCCAGCCTGAGCTATTGCAGCCTGTTATCCAGAATCACCGCGTGGAATTGGACAAGGGTCTTGGTAGCTCTGGGTCACTGGCCTCTGATGCTAGCAGTGATATATGGGTCATTGATTTGCAACAGCTCATTGATCGGCTCCAAAGGAAGTTGTTTCTGAAGACAGAGTGTGCTCGAATAGTGTTGGAGGAAGACGGATGGAAATGGAATGGCGGGGAGGGGGAGGCGGTGAGGAGGGAGGTGTCGTTGCCAGCTTTTTTCCCCATCAAATGCTGAAGCCTGACGCAAAGAACCTGCAGTGAAATAGTTGTTGTAATTGTAAGTCCATCAAAACTCGAGCTCTCCACCTTTGACCTAATGCCATTTAATAGTATCTTCATGTAATTATTAATTGTTCTTTAGTGCCGTACAAAGTGTTCTATTTATCTGACCTCGAAGGAAGAACCATTTTTTCTGACATCTTTGAGCGCCAAGCACTCAAAAAGATGACGATCAACGGTTTAATTTGGGTATGCTGGCAGTCTGGAGTGGGTTGTGACGTGCGATCACTAAGTAAGGACAAGGGAAAGTAATTTTATTATCTGCAAGATGAGGTATTTTTCTTCGTAGACAAGGGTGAAGAATCGGTCTTAATTGGTGATAGAAGGGGAGAGTAATCGAGCGTCATCATAACCTTAGGCAAGGAATGCAGGGAATAGGGCAACGGGAGAGCAGAGCTCGAGGTGATAACTGAAAACACAAAGGGTAGTAACGCCGTCATATACACTGGCGTATCAGTGCTGCGCAGACGGACATCAGGCTGGAGATTATCGGCTAGAGTGAGAGGTCAGGTCGTTGCTGAGCGGAGTAGGGCATACATGTCAACTAGTCTGAGAATGGAGATAAAAGCAGTGAGCTAAGCGTTAAGATGGCTATCTGATACTTCTTTAACAAGGGCAGACATTGTGACTAGCGCCCAAGCCGTACTTAAGAAGGTACAGAATTGATGGCTAAGGTACGAGTGAATAGCTGCTATTGAGTCCTTACACTTCCAGGGGTTGACATGAATCTACTATCCTGGTCATGCTGGGGTTCAGGGCTGGGGTTCTTTTCCTTTTTCTTCTTCTTTTTTTCTTCTTTTTCTTCTTCTTCTTCTTCCTCTTCTCCTTCTTCTTCTTCTCCTCCTCCTTCTTCTTCTTCTCCCCCTCCTCCTCTTCTTCTTCTCCCCCTCCTCCTTCTTCTTCTCCTCCTTCTCCTCCTCCTCTTCCTTATTCTTCTTCTCCTTCTTCTCCTTCTTCTTCTCCTTCTTCGTCTTCTTCTCCTCATTCTCCTTCTTCGTCTTCTTCTCCTCCTTTTCCTCCTCTTTCTTCGACGTTCGTCTTGAAAATTCAGTTCTGACGTTGTATTCTTGTATACAGCAAGGTTGCACTTCCGGTTAGTCCTGCACTTCCGGTTAGTCCTGTACCTTCCGGTTAGTCCTGTACCTTCCGGTTAGTCCTGCACACACGATTTCAGCTTTTTTAATTTCCAGATTTACACTTCGACTGTGATCCCTACTCGTTAGCCATACCACACTAGTGCAGCTTGTTTCCAGGGCCGCCAGCGGAGGAGGGACCAGCTGTGGCTCGTCGACCTTGACGCAAGCAGCCATCTATGAGTGGCTAGCTGTTGTCAGTCCATGCACTAATCGGGTTCTATGCCTTGCACTGCCATCTGCATAAATACTTTTGGCTTGGCTTGGCTTCGTTCGTTCTCAATCTCCCGCTTCCAAACACTGAAAGGTCTTAAGTAGCTGCCAAGACCCTTCTACACCTCCACGCAGTGATCCTGGATTACAGGCTGCAACAGGGCAGACTGGCTAAGGAGAAGGGACGGAAGAGGGAAGGTTAACCCAGTACCCAAAAATGTCTGCTGAAGTCGGATGTGTCGGACCGAAAGGTGCAAATATCGCCGTCAAGCTGTAAACTGCTACACAACGCATTCCGTTCTCCGGACTACTTCCTGGTACTTGCAACGTTCGTTTCAGGGCTTGATAGCCAAAGTTTGAGAACAAGCTAAGGAGAAGAGATGAAAAAGAGGAAGAAGAAGCAGAAGAAGAAGAAGAAGCAGAAGAAGAAGAAGAAAAGGCGAAAGAGAAATATATATCTGGACACTGAGCTACAACCCGGTAAAAAGAGATACAACAAAGAAGAAGAAGAAGAAGAAAAAGAAGAGAAAGAAGAAGAAGAACCAGACAAAGTTCTTGTTTCTTGTCCCCATCAATTCTCGGCAGAGGCACTTGTATCAAACCCAGCCACAGAGGCCAGAGGCGAAGCAATTGGTGTGCCGACACTGGTCAAGATGTCATCCCATCGCGGACGGGTAAACACGCCAGGGGCTTCTCAGAATTGTTAGCTCAGCACTCAGAACTCAGCACACTGTCAGCTGCTACACGCTCCCCTGTGGTCTGGAAGGAGCCAAATACATGATGGCTCCTGCCTTGGGGGTGGGGGGGGGGGGGGGGAAGAAATACCAAGGGGATTCCCTGAACTAGTATCTAGACTCTCTAAAAGTTAATCCCTCAGGCAAAATGATTAATGATAATAATGATAATAAAACGAAGAAAAAGAGATGGGATATCAGCTTCATCGAATCCGAAACTGTCAGTATCCTTTCTTGCTGCTTGCTTTCCCTAACCGTAACTCGGGTACACATTTACAACCCGATAGACATGAGCGTGTCAAAACTGTCATGTCTTGTCTAGTCTTTCCCGTAACCCTAAGATGTCGTACGGGACATCGCGTCCTATAACTACTTATTACACCGCGGGCGAGTGATATGTCTTGAGCATGTTCTTAACCGGGCGGAGTCCAACCTTCTCCCGGCGAGATGCGTTGACGTTTGTGAATATTTCCTAGCCTCCACCAAAACTGGTACTAAATGTCATTTGTGTAAGAGACGTACATGGATAACTCACTTATAAGGGTGTACTATAAACAGTAGCTTGCATAAGGATAGGGCGGCTAGAATCCAGTTGGATAACACGTGACAGATTAATGTCATGAAAGAGTGTAATCTAAGGGAGGAGAGAGTGTAATCATGATTAAAGTTTGTGTGATGTGAAATCATAGACAACTTTTGTGTGATGTGAAATCATAGACAACTTTTGTGTGATGTGAAATAATGGTTAACACTTGTGTGATGTGAAATAATGGTTAACTTTTGTGTGATGTGAAATCGCGGTTAATTTGTGTGTGATGTGAAATAATGGTTAACTTTTGCAGGATCTGAAATAATAGTTAACTTTTCCGTGATGTGAAATAATGGATAACTTTTTGTATAATGTGAAATAATGGTTAACTTTTGTATGATTTGAAATAATGGTCAATACGTGGAAGAAATTCTCAGAACTAAAGCATCATCAGAATGTGTAAGAGAGACAGCAATATAAACATGGAGCCGTGTAAGAGAGCCTACCTTCCAATGAATATAGATGATAACCTCACATCATAGTCCCATAGTCCAATTAGGAAGTAACGGCTCAAACCGAATATCATGTTCATTACATTGCTGATCGATAGATAAACCAGGAATATTGTCACGAAATTCTGTCTCATTTGTTGCGATGTTTGTAGAATGATCAGCGTAATAGCGTTACCCGGGATACCAACTAAGTACAAGAAAATTGGATAATACGTGAATATAACCTTAATGCTTTTCTCTGTCTCATTGATGAAGGCCCATTCTGTTTCTGACAGACTACTGTTATCTGTACCGTTGGTTGAATCTGAATCAAAATTAATTCTCATTACTGACTGGACCTTTGTTATGTGGTGTCTGCGTGTACATCTAGTTGCTCTAGATCTTCAAGTGCTGAAACAAAAGGCAGAAAAAATAATTTAGATAATACGTTGTTGTTGTTGTTGTTGTTGTTGTTCCTGTTGTTGTTGTTGTTTTTTTTCGAATATCTACAATGAGTAGGGGGATCATCTTACGTGCGTCCTGAAAAGGACGCTAATTTGCCTTTCGTCACATGTCGAGCGTGCTGATGAAGGTAGACGGGAGTCCTTCAGGGCGGTTGTGCTATGCTTGGCTTCATCTGCGTGTCGCTCACTACTTCGGGGATCACATCGATCAATTACCTCGTTAGCCAGCCTGCATGAAAAACACCGTTTCCAGGGAGGGCTGTGAGGAAGCCGAGGTAAGGGTCTTGGCCAGTATGTTGTGCCTGACCCTAACATGTCTGATCATTATGTTGTGCCTGACCCTGACTAACAGGTCATATCAGTATGTTGTGCCTGACCCTAACATGTCTGATCATTATGTTGTGCCTGACCCTGACTAACAGGTCATATCAGTATGTTGTGCCTGACCCTAACATGTCTGATCAGTATGTTGTGCCTGACCTTGACTAACATGTCTGACCAGTATGTTATGCCTGACCTTGACTAACATGTCTGACCAGTATGTTGTCCCTGCACTTCCAGATCAACTTGCTGGTCTAGGAAGAAGAGTTGAAGAAGAGAGGAATGCCCATCAGCAACTCCAAGACAAAAACCATGGTGATCGCCAGAGATGAGAATACACATCAGATAACCCTGGGAACACGAGCACTGGAGCAGGTCAGCAACTTTAAATATCTAGGAAAAGTAAAAGACAGCAGGGGAGGAATCAAAGAGGAGTTAACTGCACGAAGGGCAGCAGCAGGTAGACTTGTCCAGGCAATAAACAGAGGTTTCCTCAGTAGAAGAGAAATAAGCAGGAAAACAAAGATGGATTTATACCCCTCGACCTATGTATCTGTCCTGACATATGGATGTGAGTCATGGGCAATGACTACAGCCCAAGAAAGGCAATTACAAACTTCAGAAATGAGATATCTAAGAAAGGCGGTTCAGGTGACGAAAAGTGACAAGATCCGTAACCAGACAATACGTAGCAATCTTGAAGTTCAACCCCTGCAGACACGAGGGGAGCAGTCCCAACTACAGTGATTTGGTCATGTCTGTAGAATGGAAGAAGATCGGATACCAAAGCGGTCATGGGAGATCAAAAGTCAAGGACGCAGACCCCCAGGACGTCCCAAAGTACGTTGGGAAGACAACATACGACAGTCCCTAAGTGATCGAGGGCTGGATTGGAAAGAGGCCAGGAAAAAGATAGAGCGGATAGAGGAGTGTAGCGTTCTCTCTGGAAAACCTCTACACCCCATGGTAGAAGAGGGGCGACTAAGTAAGTATGTTTGTAGTGTCTGACCAGACGTTACTCTTCCTACCCAGTTTAGACAATACAGATAAACAGTCTACATATTTATATGTTGGTGTTGTTGTTGTTGTTCATGTTGTTGTTAATGTTGTAAATGTTGTTGTTAATGTTGTTGTTGGTAATGTTGTTGTTGTTGTTAATGTTGTTAATGTTGTTGTTGTTAATATTGTTGTTGTTGTTAATGTTGTTGTTGTTAATGTTGTTAATGTTGCTGTTAATGTTGTTAATGTTGTTGTTGTTGTTAATGTTGTTAATGTTGTTGTTGTTGTTAATGTTGTTAATATTGTTGTTGTTGTTGTAAATGTTGTTTATATTGCTATTGCTGTTCTTAATGTTGTTGTTGTTCATGTTGTTAATATTGTTGTTGTTGTTAATGGTGTTGAAAAATGACTGCTGAATTCAGATGTATTGGACCGAAAGGTGCAAATATCGCAATCAAGCTGTAAACTACGACATTCTTTTCTCTGGACTACATCCTGCTATTGAGAATGAACGAAGCCAAGTCATACTGGTTTAGAAGATTCTGTAGAGTCTGTATACAACGAGCTTCTCGGAGTGTGGTTTAACCGATGTGCGAGTCCGTCTTAATAGACTCAACCACACGAGCTAAGTAGACCCGCAGCCTGTTAGACGCCATCTATAGCTGCTCTTAACAAACCACCTGGGAGAAGATACACATAATGTGTGTGTAGATTTTTGGGTAGACTTTTGGCAAGAATTTTGAATTTTGTACCGGCAGCGGCCGTTAAGCCTACTCTTTTTTATTTTTAACTGCCAAGGGATTTTTAACGTGCTTGACACTGTACACGGTAGTCCGATCTCACTACCCAGAAGATCCCCATTAAAAAAAGCCCCGTCTCCACCGTGATTCGAATCTGGGACCACCGGCACCTGAGTTGGACATTTGACCTCGAGACCACTGAATCTCCCTGATCCAGAATTTAATCACGGAGCCTCGGAGAAAACGGGCTGTCCGAAGAACAGAAGATGATCCCTCAGCTGACATGGACCAGGACCAGGACAAGGACCAGGACATTAAAGTCAACTTAAATCTGTGTATACATCACAGAATATCACTTCATACGTCTGATGCTGTCCACATCTTCGCTTGCGACAAGATACTACCAGATATTGTCAACAACTAACTGACCTCTCCAGACTCGCTTGCCAGACAAGAATATTCAGAGATCAACGACGCTTCTGTAGGTCGCCAGCATCCATTCCAAAGGTCGAAACTCTGAGAGAACAAGAATGGGGGAGGTTCATTAGGTGCCACAGAACCAGGCATAGACAGAGACACTGACACACAGTCAACCTTAATATGCAGACTCCACCACACAATCACACATAACCACACCCCCCCCCCCCCCCCCGACCCCCCGACCCCCACATAATCTAACATAACCAAACTCCACCTTACCATCCCACATAAACAGACCCCACCACACAATCCCACATAATCACACCCCCTCCCCCCCACCCCCACACCATCCCTCATAACTAGACCCCACACCACCATCCAACATAACCAGACCCCACCCCATCATCCCACATAACCAGACCCCACACCACCATCCCACATAACCAGACTCCACCACACAATCACACATAACATGAACCCACTACACAATCACACATAATCAGACCCCACCACACAATCAAACATAACCAGACCCCACCACAATATCACACAAAACCAGACCCCACCACAATATCACACATAACCAGACCCCACCACACAATCAAACATAACCAGACCCCACCACAATATCACACAAAACCAGACCCCACCACAATATTACACATAACCAGACCCCACCACAATATCACACATAACCAGACCCCACCACAATATCACACATAACCAGACCCCACCACAATATCACACATTACCAGACCCGACCACAATATCATATATAACCAGACCCGACCACACAATCGGACATAACCAGACCCCACCACACAATCGGACATAACCAGACCCGACCACACAATCACACAAAACCAGACCCGACCACACAATCACATAAAACCAGACCCGACCACACAATCACACATAACCAGACCCCACACCCCAATCACACATAACCAGAGCCCACACCCCAATCACACATAACCAGACCCCACACCCCAATCACACATTACCAGACCCCACACCCCAATCACACATAACCAGACCCCACACCCCAATCCCACATAACCAGACCCCACACCCCAATCCCACATAACCAGACCCCACGACACAATCGGATATAACCAGACCCCACCACACAATCGGATATAACCAGATCCCACCACACAATCGGATGTAACCAGACCCCACACCCCAATCACACATAACCAGACCCCACACTCCAATCCCATATAACCAGACCCCACCACACAATCGGATATAACCCGACCCCACACCCCAATCACACATAACCAGACCCCACACCCCAATCACACCTAACCAGACCCCACACTCCAATCACACATAACCAGACCCCACACCCCAATCACACATAACCAGACCCCACACCCCAATCACACATAACCAGACCCCACACCCCAATCACACATAACCAGATCCCACCACACAATCGGATATAACCAGACCCCACATCCCAATCCCACATAACCATACCCCACACCCCAATCACACATAACCATACCCCACACCCCAATCAGACATAACCATACCCCACACCCCAATCACACATAACCAGACCCCACACCCCAATCACACATAACCATACCCCACACCCCAATCAGACATAACCATACCCCACACCCCAATCACACATAACCAGACCCCACACCCCAATCACACATAACCATACCCCACCCCACAATCGGATATAACCTCTGCTACGAGGGCCAGACATGGACATTGAATAAGGCCCAGGAACGAAAGTTAGCCACCTGCGAAATGCGGTCCATACGACAGGTCACTAACAGCACCAGAAGAGACAGAATCACAAATATGAGTATTCTAGAGAAGGTTGGAACAATTCCCTGCCTACGGTACATCGAGCAACAGAGAATGAATTGGTTTTAGCTAGAATTGTGAGAATGCAACCAGACCACATTGTTCATGAAACCTTCTTTATGAGAACATAAGGAAATAGGGCTAGAGGTAGACCAAGGAAAAAATTGATTGACAGCGTAAACGAGACCTGTCGTAAAATGGAAAAATACCGTCACCCAGGCCACGAGAGAGTCGAAAGACAAATACATACCACGATACTGGGCTACAATGCGGTGGAAATTACACAATAATAATAATAATAATAAGAAGAAGAAGAAGAAGAAGAAGAAAAAGAGTCTATTTTCATTATTAGTTCTGGTGGTACCCCTAGCGGATTCACGAGGACCTTTTGGGTCAAGGGTAATACCGGCTAAGAAACTAGGCACCTATGAGTCTCCTCGGACTGCAGTGACGTTGATTATTATGAGAATAAAAACAGATATGTATATGCGCCATTGCTTACCTCTGCTGACGGTACAGTATTAATTAAGGGGACATAACTCGAATGCTCACTTCCGTTCACCATGACATGCGCACAACGCACCACTAAGCCTTTGCGATCTCTGCTGCTGTGCATAATTTGTTACTTGATGGTTTGGCTTGGCTTGGCTTGGCTTGGCTTGGTTTGGCTTGGCTTGGTTTGGCTTGGCTTGGCTTGGTTTGGCTTGGCTTGGCTTGGCTTCGTTCGTTCTCAATCTCCCGTTACCAAACCCTGAAAGGGCTTAAGTAGCAGAATGTAGTCCAGAGAACGGAATGCGTTGTGTCGTAGTTTACAGCTTGACTGCGATATTTCCACGTTTCGGTTCAACACATCCGACTTCAGCAAGCGTTTTTTTAGTACCGAGTTAGCAATCCCTCTTCGATCCCTTCTCCTTAGCCAGTCTGCCCCGCTGCAGCCTGTTATCCAGGATCACCGCGTGGAGGTGTAGAAGGGTCTTAGCAGCTCCGTTTCACTGGCCCTGACGCTAGCAGTCAGCTATAGGTCGCTGACCAGTGCAGCTCATGCGCTGCTCAGCATCTTGATCCCCACTTAATAGTGTCATGCCTGGATTATAACTCTAAACAAGTCGGTTTGAAGATCCATGAGGAAAAGACAAAAATAATTAGGGTCAATGCAGCAAACACAGAACCAGTCAGGCTGAGAGGAATGACACTGGAAGAGATAGAGGTATTTACATACCTAGGAAGTATCATCAACAAGGAAGGAGGGACAGACGAGGATATAAAAACAAGGATACAAAAGCAAGAGTTGCATACGGAATGTGAAACCAAGATGGAATTGCAAGGAAATAAGAAGGAAGACAAAAATAAGGATGTTCAATTCAAATTGGAAGCCAGTACTGCTGTATGGAACGGAAACCTGGCTAGAGGATTACCAAAAGCAATGACAGGAGACTGCAGGGTCTTGTCAACAGATGTTTGAGAACGCTTCGTGGTATAGAATGGTTTGACAAATTACAAACGACAGACTGTGGGAGAGAGCGGGACAAGGTAAATTCTAACAGGACATCTAAGGAAGAAAGTGGAGATGGATGGGTCATACATTAAGAAAGCCCCAGCAGGCCAGTATCACCAGGCAATCCCAGTCATGGAACCCCCAAAGAATGAGAGGTATAGGCAGACCAAGGAATACATGGAGACAAGATCTGGAGGCGGAAGTAAAGAAAACAGGAAAACGATGGAAGAAAGTGGAAAAGATTGCACATGACAGAGCTGCTTGGCGAGGGTTGGTAGATTGCCTATGCACCTTTGAGAGACAGAAGGTGAAAGAGGGTTCGTTGATGGCCTATGCACCTCTGAGTGATAGAAGGCGAAAGATAATTTCGTTAGATCTTCTTCTTCTTCATATGAAATACTGCTCTTGTCATACGGCGTCGTAGAGAGGTGGGATGTCCTACTGCTCTTGACATATTGCGTCGTAGAGAGGTGGGATGTCCTACTGCTCTTGACATACGGCGTCGTACAGAGGTGGGATGTCCTACTGCTCTTGACATATTGCGTCGTAGAGTGGTGGGATGCGTAGATTTCCTGTCATCGCCAAGTGGAAGGCTTGTGCCGTCGTTAGGTGTATCTTCCTGAGAGTTTCAGAGACACCCTCGATCCATCGACGTCGTGGTCTACCTCTTGCTCGTAGACCTGAGACCTAGATATGATATGCTCTCACCGCTGGCAGGTCATAATGTATTCTGACTACATGACCAAACCTCTTGATTTGTTGAGAGTCAATGTCGGCCCTAACTGGGTTTGTCCCCACTGTCTGCCTCAGCGTGGTGTTGTGGATTCAGTCACGGATTGTCTTCCCGGCTGCACTTCTCACACAGCGCATCTCACAGCTCTGATCTTACTCTTACGGGTTGCTAGTAAGCACCAAGATTGACATTGGTAACACAATGTAGGAATAAATAGTGCATTTATCAGCCTTCTGCTAGTTGAAAGAAGCATTCTAGGGTGTTTCAAAATCGGTGCAATTTGATAGTGGACATTGTTCGCCTTCTGAATTCTATGTACGATCTCTCTATCCACTCTGCCGTCATCAGTGAACATACTACCTAGGTATTTGAACTCCCGTACGACAGGTAATAGGAATGAAAGCCACAAAGTCCTGCTTACAGATGCTCTGGCCGTAGTAACAGCACTAAAAAGCCAGAAAAATACTGAACTTAATGATTTAAGAGAAGTACTCTGTCAACTATGCCAGCAGTCCGCACCAAAAAGGGTAGTGGTGCAGTGGGTTCCATCTCACTGCAACATCCAAGGCAACGAGGAGGCAGACAGACTGGCAAAAGAAGGTGCAAAACTACCACAACCAGATACTAGTATGACATACGAAGAGTCAAAACGGCTTATTAGAGCTAGATACATGACCAAATGGGAAACAGAACATACTGGCTACACAAAAAACGATGCATATTACCAGTTGAACAGAAAAGAGCAGGTCGTGGTCTTCAGACTTCGCACTGGCCACAATAGACTCAGGTACCACCTATTCAACAAGTTGAAGATAGGTGGCACTGACGAATGCCCGTGTGGTACCAGTAAAATGACCCCCTGAGCATTTGCTGCAAAACTGCGCGACATACGAGGATCAGAGAGAGCAGATGTGGCCATCACCAGTGGCAACACTAGACAAGCTCTATGGCAGTGTCGACAGCCTCAGGATGACCGCTGCTTTTTTCGAAAAAAATTAAGTTTGATGTCTGACTGCGTACGATGAAGAAGAAGAAGAAGAAGAAGAACTCCCGTACGTGCTTGATACTAATGTCACTGATGTGGAAACTTCTCTGCAATTGTTCAAGTGATATCATCAAAGTCTCTGCCTGGCCTGTGTTGGTCTTCATGTCATATTCGTTACAAGCAAAATGGAGATAGTTCAGGTGGTGTTGCAGGTCTCTCCATTTTGATCAAAGATTACCTGATCATCAGCAACAAACGGTAGAAACCAGTGCTCTCCCGTTTGATCTGTGTGAAGTCACTCTTTTCAGTTCATGAATATTTCTTGAGCCCATAGTAGAGCCCTGTCTGACGATTGTTCTGCGGAGTTTCATTCGGTCTTCTTCTTTTCCTGCTGTTAGACGGTTTCCACATAAACGCCTGAGGAGGGAGTCTGTTGTTGTCCTATCTAAGAATATGCCCGATGTATGACCCCGATTTTTCCTGATCAGTGCTGAAACATTTTGTTGATTGGTCACTTCTCGAATTGTTTTGTTGGTTATAAATTCCTCCCGGCAAAAGTTCAAAAGTTTTCTAAGGCACTTATTCTTGAATGCATTTAGCTTCTTTTCTGTTCTGTTTCTAAGAATATATATTACTGCAATCCGGGCATACCCATAGGTGCTCAGTCTCTCTCATCAAATGGTGTAAGGTATGGATGCTGATGATCCCTGTAGCTCGCTGGTTGTACACTCTCCTGCGCCGTCCTCTCATGCGCCCCACTCAGCTCGAACCTCGTTTAATGTCGAAACTTTGCAGTCTCTGGATTGCTGCTTCATCTATTGCGGTGCCCTCATCCAGCAGGCGGTGATTGATTGATTTCAAAATATTACTTCTATCCATCACTAATGTGCCCATGATGGGAGCTTGTGAAGCCAAGATGTCAGTTCTTTCATTGCCCTGAAACTTCTTGTTCAATGCATTTGTTACTTTCCAGCATTCACATCGTAAGTTAGTATTGCAGCAAATTTTGTTCTTGATATATATAAACGATTTGGACATTGATATGGGATCCATGATTACACAATTCGGTGATGACACCAAACTTTGCAGCGATGTCTCATCTAAAGCGGAAGTGGGTATATTGAGGTTGGATTTAGATAATATTCGAGAATGGTCTGTAAGCTGGCAAATAGAGTTTAATGTAGATAAATGTACAGTTATCCACATGGGTAGATCCAATATGGAACATAATTACAGAATGGGAGAGAACAATATTAGAAAGATAGATAAGGAAAGGGACCTAGGGGTTATAATAGATCATACAGGAAAGGTGAGTGAGCAAGTTAAGGTAGCAGTGAATAAAGCAAATCCAATGTTAGGTATGATAAAAGAAATATTAAACATAGGAGCAGAGACATGAAAGTCAAACTGTATAAAGCATTAGTTAGACCTAGATTGGAGTACTGTGTACAGGTGTGGAGTCCTTATCATAGAGGAGATATAAACATGCTGGAGAGGATACAAAAAAGAGTGACAAAGCTGATAGTGAGATTCCAGAATTACAGTTATGAGGTAAGACTCAGAAAAACCGGCCTACAGTGTCTGGAAAAGAGAAGAATTTGAGGTGACTTAATACAGGTTTATAAGATAATCAAAGGAAAGGATAAATTAGTTTTTTTTTAAATACAACCACTTACCATAACAAGAGAGCATAGCTACAAATTAGCTAAAGAAAGGTTCAGATTGGATATTAGGAAATATTTTGGCAGTCAAAAAGGGGTAAATGCTCGGAATGCATTACCCCAGAAGGTGGTATAGGCAGAGACAGCTAATGCATTTAAGAATAAATTATATGTGCATAGCTTTTAAAGCAGGGTAATACAAATGTGACTGGTTGTCTACAGACTCTGATGAGTCTTCTAATCCAGTATAAACAACGTTAAGATAAGTTCAGTGAACTGCTGTTTTATCATGATCAGGTCATCTTTTATGAAAAGGGAGAAGATCTACAAAACCACGTGAATTATCTCCATTTCTCTTGTAACTGATATGACATGAAGATTAAAAACAGACAAGACAGAGACTATGTTGATATCACGTGAACAATTGCAGAGAAGTTTCCACATCAGTGACATTGGTATCAAGCACGTACGGGAGTTCAAATACATAGGTAGTATGTTCACTGATGGTGGCAGAGTGGGCAGAGAGATCACACATATGATTAATAAGACGAACAGTGTCA
>JAVGWX010000025.1:4668746-4716246 GCA_036924085.1 Ariolimax columbianus
AGCAGATCTGTATGAAACCAGTTTATTTTCCATTTACTAGATCTAAATATAACACACACACACACACACACACACATACACCAAAAACTTACACCATACCCAAACGTATGGACATATACCACACCCACACACGCACCCACTCACATATCCATCCAAACACAGATAAATCCACTATTACACACCCAGATACACATCCTCGCTCACATCCACTCACACAGGTCCCGTCACATGCACATACACGCACCCACACTCAATTACACATTCACATACAAACTTCATACACCCACAATGGCTTGGCTTCGTTCATTCTCAATCTCCCACTACCAAACCCTGAAAGGGCTTAAGTAGCAGAATGTAGTCCAGCGAACGGAATGCGTTGTGTCGTAGTTTACAACTTGACTGCGATATTTGCACATTTCGGTCCAACACATCCGACTTCAGCAAGGATTTATTTAGTACCGGGTTAGCTTTCCCTCTTCGATCCCTTCTCCTTAGCCAGTCTGCCCTGCTGGAGCCTGTTATCCAAGATCACCGCGTGGAGGTGTAGAAGGGTCTTGGCAGCTCTGGTACGCTGGCCCTGACGCTAGCAGTCAGATATGGGTCGCTGACCAATGCAGATCATGCGCTGCTCAGCATCTTTATCCCACACCCACATTCACACACACACACACACACACACACACACACCGCACCAAAACACACAACACACCGCACCTAAACACACACACACCGCACCCAACAACACACACACTCACCGCACCAAAATACACACGTACATCTACATACAAACTTCACACACACACACTCACCGCACTCAAATAAATACTCACACACCGCACTCAAACACACACCGCACCCAAACACATACAGACACACACTGCACCAAAACACACAGACGGCACTCGAACTAATACACAAACACACACCACACCCAAACACGCGAAAACACAGCACCCAAACACGCGAAAACACAGCACCCAAACACACACACACACCACACCCAAACACGCGAAAACACAGCACCCAAACACACACACACCGCACCCAAACACATACACACATCTGCATACAAACTCCACACCCACATACATACACACACCGCACCCAACAACACACCGCACTCAAAAACAAACACAAACATACACAACGCACACAAACACACACGCACCCAAACACATACACACACAGCGCACCCAAACACAAACACACACCGCACCCAAACACATACACACACAAACAAACCCACACACATCAGACCCAAACACACGCACACTGCACCCAAACACATACACACACAGCGCACCCAAACACAAACACACACCGCACCCAAACACACATACACACAGCGCACCCAAACACACACACCACATCTAAACACATACACACACAGCGCACCCAAACACACACACACACGCACATCGCACCCAAACACACACACATCTACATACAAACTTCACACCCACATACACACATACAAACACCGCACCCAAACACACACACCGCACCTAAACACACATACCACATTCAAACACACAAACCATACCCAAAAACACACACATACATACACACCGCACCTAAACACACACACACGGCACCCAAACACATACATACACACACACCGCACCCAAACACGGGAAACAATAGCACCCAAACACACACACACCGCACCCAAAAACACACACATCTACATACAAACTCCACATCCCACACACACACACACACACACACACCACACCTAAAAACATACCGCACCCAAAAACACACACATACATATAAACTGCACCCAAACACACAGACACATCACACCCAAACATACGTATTCCGATCAAAACATACACGCATCTACATACAAACTCCACACCCACATACACACACACACATCCACATACACCCCAACACATACACTTCCGCATTCACCCACACACGTCCACATACACCCACACACATGCACTTCCACATACAACTCCGCCCACATTCCTACACTTCCACATACACATACACGCATACACTTCCACATACACCCACACACACGCACTGCCACATACACACACGCATACACTTCTACATACACGCATACACTTCCACATACACATACACGCATACACTTCCACATACACATACACGCATACACATACACACATACACTTCCACATACACATACACGCATACACTTCCACATACACATTCACGCATACACTTCCACATACACATACACGCATACACTTCCACATACACATACACTTCCACATACACATTCACGCATACACTTCCACATACACATTCACGCATACACTTCCACATACACGCATACACTTCCACATACACGCATACACTTCCACACACACACTTCCACACACACCCACACACTTCCACATACACCCACACACTTCCACATACACCTACACACTTCCACATACACCAGCACACTTCCACATATACCCACACACACACTTCCACATACACCCACACACTTCCACATACACGCACACACTTCCACATACACCCACACACTTCCACATACACGCACACACTTCCACATACACACACACACACCCACACACTTCCACATACGCGAAAACACTTCCACATACACACACACACCCACACACTTCTACATACACCCACACACTTCCACATACACCCACACACTTCCACATACACCCACACACATAACTTCCACATACACATAACTTCCACATACACCCAGACACATAACTTCCAGATACACCCACACACATAACTTCCACATACAACCACACACATAACTTCCACATACACCCACACACATAACTTCCACATACACCCACACACATAACTTCCACATACACCCACACACTTCCACATACACCCACACACTTCCACATACACCCACACACATAACTTCCACATACACCCACACACTTCCACATACACCCACACACATAACTTCCACATACACTCACACACATAACTTCCACATACACCTACACACTTCCACATACACCCACACACTTCCACATACACCCACACACATAACTTCCACATACACCCACACACTTACACATACACCCACGCACTTCCACATACACCCACACACTTCCACATACACCCACACACATAACTTTCACATACACCCACACACTTCCACATACATCCACACACATAACTTCCACATACACCCACACACTTCCACATACACCTACACACTTCCACATACACCCACACACATAACTTCCACATACACCCACACACATAACTTCCACATACACCCACACACATAATTTCCACATACACCCACACACATAACTTCCACATACACCCACACACTTCCACATACACCCACACACTTCCACATACACCCACACACTTCCACATACACCCACACACATAACTTCCACATACACCCACACACATAACTTCCACATACACCCACACACATTCACTTCCACACACACTTCCCCACACACCTACACACATACATTTCCACATACACCCACATACGTCCACACACATACAATTCCGTATACACCCACACACGTCCACGCACATACCTCCTTTCAAGCTACCATCAACTTACGGATAAAGGTACTGCTGGTATGCATGATCTTCCCTTTGCAGAACCCTAAATTCCACAGAATGACAACAACCAGCGTCTTAAGCTCCACACGAAACCGCCTCCCAAAGCAGCAATACACGACAGTATTGATTGCGAATCCACAATAGATTAAGCAGATCATTAGCACTCTTTCTGTCAAAAGAACATGAAGACACTTTCTGTCAACACAACATGGAAACAATGTCAACACAACATTGGAAACAATGTCAACAGAACATGAAGACACTTTATGTCAACACATCATGGAGACACTTTCTGTCAACCCATCAGGGAGACACTTTCTGTCAACACAACATGAAGACACTTTCTGTCAACACAACATGAAGACACTTTCTGTCAACACAACATGGAAACAATGTCAACACAACATGAAGACACTTTCTGTCAATAGAACACGAAGACACTTTATGTCAACACATCATGGAGACACTTTCTGTCAAGACAACATGGAAACAATGTCAACACAACATGAAGACACTTTCTGTCAACATAACATGAAGACACTTTATGTCAACACATCATGAAGACACTTTCTGTCAACACAACATAAAGACGTTTTTTGTCAACACAACATGGAGACACTTTCTGTCAACAGAACATGGAGACAATGTCAACACAACATGAAGACACTTTCTGTCAACACAACATGGAAACAATGTCAATACAACATGAAGACACTTTCTGTCAACAGAACATGAAGAGACTTTCTGTTAATAGAACATGTAGACACTTTCTGTCAAAACAACATGGAAACACGTTCTGTCAACAAAACACGAAGACTGTCAACACAACATGGAGATAATTTCTGTCAATAAAACATGGAGACATTGTCAACAAAACATGGACACTTTCTGTCAACAGAACATGGAGACATTGTCAACAAAACATGGACATGTTCTGTCAACAGAACATGGAGACACCCTGTCAACAAAACACGGAGACACTCTATGTCAACATAACAATGAAACTTATTGCTGCCAAAATAACTTGACATGAGAATGGATATGTCGTCAGTGATTTATATTTCAATGATTTACATTACAATAGCTTATATATCAATGATTTACATTACAATAGCTTATATATCAATGATTTACATTACGATAGCTTAAATATCAATGATTTACATTACAATAGCTTAAATATCAATAATTTACATTACAATAGCTTATATATCAATGATTTACATTACAAAAGCTTATATATCAATGATTTACATTACAATAGCTTATATATCAATGATTTACATTACAATAGCTTATATATCAATGACTTACATTACAATAGCTTATATATCAATGACTTACATTACAATAGCTAATATATCAATGACTTACATTACAATAGCTAATATATCAATGATTTACATTACAATAGCTTAAATATCAATGACTTACATTACAATAGCTTATATATCAATGACTTACATTACAATAGCTAATATATCAATGACTTACATTACAATAGCTAATATATCAATGATTTACATTACAATAGCTAATATACCAATGACTTACATTACAATAGCTAATATATCAATGATTTACATTACAATAGCTTATATATCAATGATTTACATTACAATAGCTTATATATCAATGATTTACATTACAATAGCTAATGATTTTTGAGTATATTACAAAACCTTAAATGTAAATTATATGTTCTGGATGAACTCTCAACATCGACTAAATGCTCCCATGACGTGCGTCTCATATAGCCTCTGACAACAAAGACCATCTCCTTGGCTTCGTGAGGCAGAACTGTTTTGACTAACATGAGAATAGGCGGAAGGCGAGGCACTGGAGCCTTAAAACCAGTACTTTTGTGAAGATGGGGCTCGAAAGCCTAGGAAAACTCGAGAAGGAAAACTCTGATTTGAAACCATCTGAAGCCTTACAGATAAGATACTGGCGTATCTTGTCGGGTTTTGTCAGATATGACTGTGCAACCTGTTTTCTGATAACTATGAAAGTTGGCCAGCGTCTACCAAACCTGACAACCGACGATGTGCGAAGGAACACACGCAAGAGGATACAATGTCTTATCCTAGAGCGAAGAAAGGCAACCTCAGCTGAGTGTTGTGGTAGGGCAGACCAGGTCCTTAGCCTTGGTTGGTGGCTGGTCTAGGGGTGAAGCCCAGACAGGCGAACAGATAGAGCATTGCTCTGCTGATCCGGCAGCTTCTGCAGCTTGCCTTGTTCCAAATGTATTGGTATCACCTTTCCCTTGGAGCAAACAAGGCAGACCGAGAGAGGGACCTTACTGCATGGGCAACACATGGTTTCTATATTTCTACCCGGGCTTTGTGCTAAAAGCACAATTACTATCGTCTGACAAGATGGAAAGAGACATTGATGGTGATATGTCAATTATTGAAATTACAAAAGCGTAAATGTCAAATATTGATAGGACTTTAGCGTAAATGTCAGTAATTGTAAATAAGTAAAGTAAAGTATCCCATAGCATTACTGCCGTAGGGGTGTGAGATGTTAGCGATCTCACATTTCAAAGGCTCGGCTAAATGAGGACGGTAGCCATCTCCTCTCCCTCGCCGCGTTTACTTCCCGGACTGAACCGGTACCCATTTAAGGCTGGGTCGACCCGGGAGCCATTGCGGTCTGAAAAAAACATTACCGCCTCAACTGGGGAATGAACCAAGGACCACTCAGATACGAAGCCAGCGCGCTAACCACTGCGCTACGCGGCCCCCTGTCAGTAATTGACATGTCTGTAAATTATGTGTCAAAATAATTGGTCTGCCAATGATTGATATGTCAGTGATTGATGTCACAGTGACATGTGTGACAGTGATGTGACGGTGACTTGTGACAATGGGATGCACAGACTATCCCCGCTTATCCGAAAGGTTAAGAGACAAAAACGGGAGTGGAAGGTCACAATTGTCGAATACCGAAGGACAGTCAACTAGAAAATACGTTTTGGACGTCGACAAATGCAATGAGACACTATGTAAGAAATAAGTTTCATGGTAGGTGTGCAGTTATGTCGGTTGACATTACTTTCCGTACGAGGAGGAGAGATCCTACCAAGAAAATAACTTGTGTCTGCTGATCGCTTCACGGCGGGATTAGACCCGTTGCCCTGGGATTGGGAAGCGACCGTTTCACCCCTAGACTGCGCGGTCTTATATATATATATATATATATATATATATATATATATATATATATATAGAGAGAGAGAGAGAGAGAGAGAGAGAGAGGTCTGGGCTGGACGTTCCGCTCGTTAAAGGAAAGTGAAGCCTCAAGATATAGACCTCTCCTTTCCAGGTGTAGAGATCGCCGCTGGATTCACTGTTCGGCTTGCCGGGTAGGAGTTTTCATGTCAATGGCGTCTCGTACATTATTGTGTCCACAGCAGTACCTTCATGAGGCCCCCCACCCTGTTTCTTACAGAGCCTGCTGTGGGGCGCGACCGAGTACCTGGCGGGATAACTGGGCGGGCAGATTGGGCTCATTAGCCTTGGTTGGCAGCCAATATAAGAGAAGGTAAGCTGACTCTAAACCTGGGTAGACGAAATTCGTTAGACTGTTCAGGCAGTTCACCTAGGAGAGGAGGAACTCTGATTTTAAACCCACAAGTGCCAGGAATGCTGGCTAGTCTTGGGACAATGAGAGTATCATCGGATGTCTCGAGTAACTAGCATATGCGGGTAATGACTCCATTACCTTGTGGGAACGTCGGGAGAGGGTTGGGCTACGGGAGTAAACCCGGACAGAAAATCCTAAGGCGGGTAGTTTCACAATTGAGAGCTCATTCCGGCAGCTCCTTCAGCTGAACTGGAGCCAAATTGTCATGCTGTGCGTTCTTTTGGATTACACCAGCGAGGCCGATAAGGGGATCCTGCAGTTTGGGTAGCCCACGGTCTCCATATTTAGCGCCCAGGCTTGCGCCCTGAGAGGCTATTCACAGGACGCCACGAGCATGGTCTACAGAGATTAAGACACCTATGATATATACATGAGAGAGTTTTATATGCAAGCCTTAAAGTAAGAAAGAAATTAGAAAAACCATGCTTTTGTATTGTGACTTGTTAATATGGTTGCTAAGGATGTCAAAAGTGACCTGGACGTGCCATCACGGTGCAGACAAACTATATGTCGTCATAATTGCAGTTAAGAGATGGCCGCCTTACTAGTGATATGCACCAAAGAGGAACGGCGTTCTTTTATCCGTATTTTTAGCAGCAAATGGTGAGACCTACAGAAACTCATCGGCTAATGTATGACAGTTTCAAATCCAATTTATCAGCCCTACGGTACTGTACAACAATTTGCAAGCTAATGTATTAATATATACGATATGGTACGACAGTTTGCAAGCCAATTTATCAGCCCCCCGGCACTGTAAGACAGTTTGCAAGCCAATGTATCAGCCCTCCGGGACTGTACAACAGTTTGCAAGCTAATGTATTATCTCTACGATACGGTACGACAGTTTGCAAGCCAATTTATCAGCCTCCCTGCACTGTAAGACAGTTTGCAAGTCAATGTATCAGCCCTCAGGCACGGTAAGACAGTTTGCAAGTCAATGTATCAGCCCTCAGGCACGGTAAGACAGTTTGCAAGCCAATTTTTCAGCCCTCCGGCATTGTAAGACAGATGGTAAACCAATTTATCCGCTATAAAGAATTGAATCAGTTAAGTGAAGCATGGATAAGCGAGGCGTAGAATCATTAAAACTGCGTTACATAATGAATTGTTTGTTTTTGTGAGTCCACTTTACCATTTTTCAAAACTGAGTGTGCTTGATCGGATTCTATTGATACTAAACGTTTTGTAACCTCGTTGAAGATGATGGCAGGAATACTGGTCACAAAAAACAGAAAATTGGTCATAACAATCAGGAGCCTCAATCGATGCCTGGCAGCTGTACAAAAAAAATCAACAGAATCAGATAAAGAAAATTAAATCACCAATACTTTTGTTTCATAAATAATTTCTCTCACTCTAGCTTCTCTGAAATGAGCATTCTCAAAGCCAACAACTGCACAGTTAATTTTAGTACTGCTGGTACAACTGTACGGTTAATTTCAGTACTGCTTGTACAACTGTACTGTTAATTTCAGTACTGCTGGTACAACTTTACTGTTAATTTCAGTACTGCTGGTACGACTGCACTGTTAATTTTAGTACTGCTGGTACAACTGTGCTGTTAACTTGAGTAGACCTTCACCAAAAGATGTGTCCGTCACATCTAACTAAAAGGATCCCAGACGTTAGACCTTCACCAACAGATGTCTCCGTCACATCTAACTAACAGGATCCCAGACTGTAGACCTTCACCAACAGATGTTTCCACCACATTCAGATTGTAGACCTTCACCAACAGATCTCACCGTCATATCCAGATTGTAGACCTTCACCAACAGATCTCCACGTCACATCCAGACTGTAGACCTTCACTAATAGATCTCCCCGTCACATCCAGATTGTAGACCTTCACCAACAGATCTCCCCGTCACATCCAGACTGTAGACCTTCACCAACAGATTTTTCCGTCACATTCAGACTGTAGATCTTCACCAACAGATCTCCCCGTCACATCCAGACTGTAGACCTTCACCAACAGATGTTTCCGTCACATCCAGACTGTAGACCTTCACCAACAGATGTTTCTGTCACATCCAGACTGTAGACCTTCACCAACAGATGTTTCCGTCACATCCAGACTGTAGACCTTCACCAACAGATGTTTCCGTCACATCCAGACTGTAGACCTTCACCAACAGATGTTTCCGTCACATCCAGACTGTAGACCTTCACCAACAGATCTCCCCGTCATATCCAGACTGTAGACCTTCACCAACAGATCTCCCCGTCACATCCAGACGTTAGGCCTTCACCTACAATTGATGATCCGATGCAAGACATTGTGAAGGCATATGGTGAAGAGCTCAACATAAAGAAAGAGAGAGAGAGAGAGAGAACGAGAGAGGGAGGGAGGGAGAGAGGGAGGGAGAGAGGGAGGGAGAGAGGGAGGGAGGGAGATGGATTGGAAACACCATTAAAAGAAACAAAAATGTTGCCAGTAAAGTATTCGACTAAAACTCCCCGGGGAAGAAGTTTGGGGGTTTCAAAACACTTGAAGATGAGTAGTGACGTAGGAAGTCAAGTTCATTTCAATACCATGGTGCAGCTGGAAAAGTCAGTCCACACAGTGAGGTTAGGTTGAGAGACTGTTGCAAACCTATGCCCCTGTGTGAGCTGGTAGTAACTTGAAACAACAAACACTCTGGCAGTGTTACATTTTAAGTAACTTGTTGTTGTTGTTGTTGTTTGCTAATACCCACAATGAGAAGGTTACATTTTTTTGTGCGCCCTGAAAAAGACGTTAAGTGGGACGTTGCTGTAGCTTTCCTCACATCCCGAGTGTGCTGATGATGGTGGATCGCAGTCCTCTAGGCGGTTGTGTAATGCTTGGCTTCATTTGCGTGTCACTCCCTACTACGGGGATCACGTTGCTCTCTCACCTTGTTAGACAGGCTGCCAAGAAAACATCCTGTTTCCATGGAGGGCTACTAGGAAGCTGAGGTGAGGGTGTTGGTCAGTATGTTTTGCCTGACCCTGACTAACAGGTCAGATCAGTATGTTTTGCCTGACCCTGACTAACATGTCAGATCAGTATGTTTTGCCTGACCCTGACTAACATGTCAGATCAGTATGTTTTGCCTGACCCTGACTAACATGTCAGATCAGTATGTTTTGCCTGACCCTGACTAACATGTCAGATCAGTATGTTTTGCCTGACCCTGACTAACATGTCAGATCAGTATGTTTTGCCTGACCCTGACTAACATGTCAGATCAGTATGTTTTGCCTGACCCTGACTAACATGTCTGATCAGTATGTTTTGCCTGACCCTGACTAACATGTCAGATCAGTATGTTTTGCCTGACCCTGACTAACATCTCATCAGTATATCTTGCCTGACCAGACGTTAGTTTTTCTCCCCGAGTAACTTGAGGTAATATGCACAAAGCTAATTTTAAGTTTGAAGTAACTTGAGATAATATGCACAAAGCTCATTTTAAATTTGAAGTAATTTGAGGTAATATGTACAAAGCTAATTTTAAGTTTGAAGTAACTTGAGATAATATGCACAAAGCTAATATTAAGTTTGAAGTAACTTGAGGTAATATGTACAAAGCTAATTTTAAGTTTGAAGTAACTTGAGGTAATATGCACAAAGCTATTTTTAAGTTTGAAGTAACTTGAGGTAATATGCACAAAGCTATTGTTAAGTTTGAAGTAACTTGAGGTAATATGCACAAAGCTAATTTTAAGTTTGAAGTAACTTGAGGTAATATGCACAAAGCTATTGTTAAGTTTGAAGTAACTTGAGGTAATATGCGCAAAGCTAATTTTAAGTTTGAAGTAACTTGAGGTAATATGCACAAAGCTATTGTTAAGTTTGAAGTAACTTGAGGTAATATGCGCAAAGCTAATTTTAAGTTTGAAGTAACTTCAGATAATAGGCACAAAGCTAATGTTAATTTGAAGTAACTTGTGGGAGCACGCACGACGGTAATGTAAAGAGTGCCTACCAAACATACCTATGTTTGCCTGTCGATGTCGCATGGAGACTGGGATGCTGGCCTTGTATGCGAAGTACATGGTAGAGTTAAGTATGACAACGAAAATTGCTGGCAAGGCCAACACAGCTAGGTAGTATATGATAACGTCAAAACGGTCAAATAACATTTCACATTCGCTGCGGTTTCTGTGGAAAAGTGGCGTTTTTGTGGAAGTTTTGGTCAGGGGAGATGATGGAGTTTGTGTGGGAGTTGCGGTCAGGGGAGATGATGGAGTTTGTGTGGGAGTTGCTGTCAGGGGAGATGATGGAATTTGTGTGGGAGTTGCGGTCAGGGGAGATGATGGAGTTTGTGTGGGAGTTGCGGTCAGGGGAGATGATGGAGTTTGTGTGGGAGTCTTGGTCAGGAAAGAGGGTAGAGTGTGTGGGAGTTGCGGTCAGGGGAGATGATGGAGTTTGTGTGGGAGTTGCGGTCAGGGGAGATGATGGAGTTTGTGTGGGAGTTGCGGTCAGGAGAGATGATGGAGTTTGTGTGGGAGTTGCGGTCAGGGGAGATGATGGAGTTTGTGTGGGAGTTGCGGTCAGGGGAGATGATGGAGTTTGTGTGGGAGTCTTGGTCAGGAAAGAGGGTAGAGTGTGTGGGAGTTGCGGTCAGGGGAGATGGTGGAGTGTGTGGGAGTTGTGGTCAGGGGAGATGGTGGGGTGTGTGGGAGTTGTGGTCAGGGAAGAGAGTGGATTATAGGAGAATTGTGGTCACGGAAAAGGGTGGAGTTTGTGTGAGAGTTGTGGTCAAGGGAGATGGTGGAGTTTGTGTGCGTAAGTGAATGGTGGAGTTTGTGTGGAGGTTGTGAAAAGAAGAGTTGGTAGAGTTTTTATGTGGTAAGAAGAGTTTGTGGAGTTTATGCGAGAGTTATGATAATGGAGATGGTGGAGTTTGTGTGAGAGTTGTGGTAATTGGAGATGGTGGAGTTTGTGTGAGAGTTATGGTAATGGAAGATGGTGGAGTTTGTGTGGGAGTTATTGTGATGGAAGATGGTGGAGTTTGTGTGAGAGTTATGGTAATAGAAGATGGTGGAGTTTGTGTGGGAGTTATTGTGATGGAAGATGGTGGAGTTTGTGTGAGAGTTGTGGTAATTGGAGATGGTGGAGTTTGTGTGAGAGTTGTGGATGGGGAGTTTGCTGAGTTTCTGAGAGAGTATTGATATAGGAGATGGAGTTTTCAAGCGAATAGTGAGATGGTGGAGTTTGTGAGTTGGTAGTAAAATGGTGAATGTGTGAGAGGGTATGAAGATGGTGGAGTTTGTGATAATATAGAGAATATTGTTACTGTGTGCAATGGTGAAGGAGATGATGCAACTGTTAGAGGATGAAGGAGAAGGTGGAATTTATTATAGGGTAGTGCTAGATGGAATAATGGTGTTTTGTCAGAGGGTAAACGAAATGGTTGTGTTTGTGGGAGGGTCGGGGTGGTGGTAAAGAAGATGGTTTTGTGAAAGTTTAATGGTAGAGAAGATAGTGGGTTTTGTGAAAGTTTACTGGTAGAGTAATTTTGTGAAAGTTTACTGGTAGAGTAAAGTAGATTATGTGAAAGTTTACTGGTAGAGTAAAGTAACTTTGTGAAAGTTTACTGGTAGATTATAGTGGATCCTGTGAGACGTTTGTGACAGAGAAAATCGTACTGTAGTGTACAGAGAGAGAGAGAATACAGAATGGGGAAGATTACAGAGTGATGGAGTGAGTGATTGAAGTGTGTACATTCTGAAGGAGTGAGTACAAAGTGAGGGAGAGCACAGAGTGAGGTTATGAGTACAGAGCGATGGAGTGAGTGCGGTGAGAGCAACAGAGTGAAGTAGTTAGTCCAGGATGGAGTAAGTGTACAGTAAGAGTTAACGGGAGAGTCTGCAAAACTCACATCTCTTTGCTCGTGGTAAAAATGTGGGTCTGGACTATGTAGAACCCAGGTACAATGGCAAGAAAAACCACCAGCATCACAATGAAGAGGGCCACTGAACGAGTTCTTGTACTCTTGGAGATTCTGTACACGAAAATTGAAACTTAGTTAGTTGTACACATGGCATGACTGTACGTACAGATATGGTATCATCATCATGTTCATTGCTGAACGTCGCTTTCCTGACAGCCGATATCGCCAGCTCTCATACTGAACGTCGCTTTCCTGACAGCCGATATCGCCAGCTCTCATACTGAACGTCGCTTTCATGACAGCCGATATTGCCAGCTCTCATACTGAACGTCGCTTTCCTGACAGCCGATATCACCTGCTCTCATACTGAACGTCGCTTTCATGACAGCCGATATCACCTGCTCTCATACTGAACGTCGCTTTCATGACATCCGATATCACCTGCTCTCATACTGAACGTCGCTTTCCTGACAGCCGATATCACCTGCTCTCATACTGAACGTCGCTTTCATGACAGCCGATATCACCAGCTCTCATACTAAACGTCGCTTCCATGACAGCCGATCTCGCCATCTCTCATATTGAACATCGCTTTCATGTCAGCCGATCTCCCCATCTCTCATATTGAACGTCGCTTTCATGACAGCCGATCTCGCCATCTCTCATATTGAACGTCGCTTTCATGTCAGCCGATCTCGCCATCTCTCATACTGAACGTCGCTTTCATGACAGCCGATAATGCCATCTCTCATATTGAACGTCGCTTTCATGACAGCTGATCTCGCCATCTCTCATATTGAACGTCGCTTTCATGACAATCGATATCACCAGCTCTCATACTGAACGTCGCTTTCATGACAGGCGATCTGTCTCTTTGTTTCTCTCTTTCACTCTCTGTTTATCTCTTTCTTTTTCTTTCTGTATATTTGTCTTTTTGTCTCTCATCTATTTGTATCTTTCTTTTTCTCTTTTGGTCTATGTCTCTCGCTTTCTCTGTATGCTTCGGTCTCTCTCTTTGTTTCTCATTGGCTCCCTTTCTTTCCCTCTTTCTCTTTCTCTATTGGTCTGTTGGTATCTCTCTTTCTCTCACTCTCTCTTGTTTAATGTATCTGTCTCTCTCTCTTTCTCTACCTTCCTCTCTGTCTTTCTCCCTCTCCGTCTTTCTCCCTCTCTCTTTTGCGCTCTCTCTCTCTCTCTTTACCTGTTTGTCTTTGCCAATATTTTCTCTCTCTTTCTCTCTCTCTCTTTGTCTTTCTCTGTCTCTCCCCTTTTCTGTCTGTCTCTCTCGTTCTCTCTCTTATTCTGTGTATTTCACTTTCTCTGTCTCTCTCTCTCCTTTCTATCTCTCACTATTTCTCTCTCGATACATCTCTCTTTCTCTCTCATGAACCATCATGCCCCTATGGGTCCTCCCGGAGTGCAATAACGCCGACAAAATAGACATTGTTGAAGGCTAATGGTTGCCTAGCTACCTGTCGCGTCGGTTGATGTGAGTGATCCGGGTCAGAGTTACAATAACGATCAGCCATTGGTTGATCTGAAGACCTGACAACGTCATCAGCCAATTATATCTGCAAGAGTAAAGGTCACGGGGTAAAGATCATGGGGTAAAGGTCATAGACTAGAACAGGCATGTTCCAAACTATCTATCTATCTATCTATCTATCTATCTATCTATCTATCTATCTATCTATCTATCTATCTATCTATCTATCTATCTATATATCTATCTTTCTATCTATCTATCTATCTATATAAATATACATATAAATATACATATAAATATATATATATATATATATATATATATATATATATATATCTGTCTATCTATCTATCTATCTATCTATCTATCTATCTATCTATCTATCTATCTATCTTTCTTTCTATCTATCTATCTATCTATCTATCTATCTATCTATCTGTCTGTCTCTCTATCCGTCCGTCTGTCTGTCTGTCTGTATATCTATCTTCAGTCCACATGTCGTTAGACTACGTGGGTATGTACGACCACCTTTGTTTCATATAGTTTGGCAGGCGAAAATCCACTGGTCACTTGCCAGGTCAACCCCATCATCTGTTGGCCCCTGGAATAATTGATCGCCTATTTTTTGGAGGTGGAGGGGAAAAAGCGTAAATTAGAGCAATGTAGACCCAGAATGGAAGAACTACAATGGTGGGTTTCGGTCAATTGGGACCACAGAACTACAATGGTGGGTCTCGGTCATTTGGGACCATAGAACTACAAAGGTGTTTCTCGGTCAATTGGGACCATAGAACTACAAAGGTCGCTTTCCTAGACTTGGCATGTACTCGCTAGTTCCCCTTGGAAGACAGAACTTTCTCGTACATCCTTCGATCAAGGTCCCGGTTTCTCTTACATCCCTAGATCAAGGTCCCTATTTCTTTTAAAAAGGACACCATTTGTTTGTAAGGCTGTTTTATCTCCATACAGCTTTTGTCTCATCTGCCTCACGAGGCCAGTATTGTTCTCTCTTTTCCTGCGTGAGCGTGCAGCTTTGCAGGATGTGTTCCACGGTCATGGTATGCTCCCCTCATGGACACCTGTCATCTGTCCCAATCCTTATTTTGTTGTAAAGATGACCCTTGAGTATGTTATGCCCAGTTCTCAGTCGGAAGATGATGACTTGCTCTTCTCTAGTTAAGTTATAGTAGCTGTCTTCTTTTCGTAAGTCGGGATGTTGATCAGCCCATTTTACACTGAAGTTGGCTTTAATTATGGTCTTGGTCTCATTATATGTGATACTCAGGTCTGTTTGTGGGGATGCTCCTCCACTCTTTGCTAGTTTGTCTGCATCTTCATTGCCTTCAATATTGCAGTGGGATGGGATCCACTGTATGACCAAATTCCACTTTCTCTTATACTTCCACCTGGGCAATGGCTTGTGGTCTGATGGAATGTTTCCCAGGTTTTTGTAAGTTTGATGGGTCTGTGGTCTGATGGAATGTTTCCCAGGTTTTTGTAAGTTTGATGGGTCTGTGGTCTGATGGAATGTTTCCCAGGTTTTTGTAAGTTTGATGGGTCTGTGGTCTGATGGAATGTTTCCCAGGTTTTTGTAAGTTTGATGGGTCTGTGGTCTGATGGAATGTTTCCCAGGTTTTTGTAAGTTTGATGGGTCTGTGGTCTGATGGAATGTTTCCCAGGTTTTTGTAAGTTTGATGTGTCTGTGGTGGCTTTCTGCAAGAGGTGCGAGCACTATTCTTTTGGATTTGTGGCTTAGGTTGCTGGTGGGTTCTTAGATCGCCGGTGGATGCTTAGGTCACCGGTGGGTTCTTAGATCGCCGGTGGATGCTTAGGTCACCGGTGGATTCTGAGATCAACGGTGGATGCTTAGGTCAACGGTAGATTCTTAGATCAACCGTTGACCTAAGCATCCACAGTTGATCTCAGAATCCACCGGTGGATGCTTAGGTCGCCGGTGGATGCTTAGGTCACCGGTGGATAGTTAGGTCACCGGTGGATGCTTAGGTCGCCGATGGATGCTTAGATCACCGGTGGATGCTTAGGTCGCCGGTAGATGCTTAGGTCGCAGGTGGATGCTTAGGTCGCCGGTGGATGCTTAGATCGCCAGTGGATGCTTAGGTCGCCGGTGGATGCTTAGATCGCCGGTGGATGCTTAGGTCGCCGGTGGATGCTTAGATCGCCGGTGGATGCTTAAGTCGCCGGTAGATGCTTAGGTCACCGGTGGATACTTAGGTCACCGGTGGATGCTTAGGTCACCGGTGGATTCTTAGATCAACGGTGGATGCTTAGGTCAACGGTGGATTCTTAGATCAACGGTGGATGCTTAGGTCGCTGGTGGATACTTAGGTTGCCGGTGGATTCTTAGATCAACGGTGGATGCTTAGGTCAACGGTGGATTCTTAGATCAACGGTGGATGCTTAGGTCGCCGGTGGATGCTTAGGTCGCCGGTGTAGGTCACCGGTGGATGCTTAGGTCGCCGGTGGATGCTTAGGTCGCCGGTGGATGCTTAGATCGCCGGTGGATGCTTAGGTCGCCGGTGGATGCTTAGGTCACCGGTGGATGCTTAGGTCGCCGGTGGATGCTTAGGTCGCCGGTGGATTCTTAGATCAACGGTGGATGCTTAGATCAACGGTGGATTCTTAGATTAACGGTGGATGCTTAGGTCGCCGGTGGATACTTAGGTCGCCGGTGCATGCTTAGGTCGCCGGTGGATAGTTAGGTCACCGGTGGATGCTTAGGTCGCCGGTGGATGCTTAGGTCGCCGGTGGATGCTTAGGTCGCCGGTGGATGCTTAGGTCGCAGATGGATGCTTAGGTCGCCGGTGGATGCTTAGATCGCCGGTGGATGCTTAGATCGCCGGTGGATGCTTAGGTCGCCGGTGGATGCTTAGGTCGCTGGTGGATGCTTAGATCGCCGGTGGATGCTTAGATCGCCAGTGGATGCTTAGGTCGCCGGTGGATGCTTAGATCGCCGGTGGATGCTTAGGTCGCCGGTGTAGGTCGCAGGTGGATGCTTAGGTCGCCGGTGGATGCTTAGGTCGCCGGTGTAGGTCGCCGTTGGATGCTTAGGTCACCGGTGTATGCTTAGGTCGCCGGTGGATACTTAAATCGCCGGTGGATTCTTAGGTCATCGGTGGATGCTTAGGTCACCGGTGTAGGTCACCGGTGGATGCTTTGGTCACCGGTGTAGGTCGCCGGTGGATGCTTAGGTCACCGGTGGATGCTTAGGTCGCCGGTGTAGGTCGCCGATGGATGCTTAGGTCACCGGTGGATGCTTAGGTCGCCGGTGCATGCTTAGGTCGCCGGTGGATGCTTAGGTCGCCGGTGAAGGTTCCCGGTGGATGCTTAGGTCGCCGGTGTATGCTTAGGTCGCCGGTGGATGCTTAGGTCGCCGGTGGATGCTTAGGTCGCCGGTGAAGGTCGCCGGTGAAGGTCGCCGGTGGATGCTTAGGTCGCCGGTGAAGGTCACCGGTGTAGGTCGCCGGTGGATGCTTAGGTCACCGGTGGATGCTTAGGTCGCCGGTGTAGGTCGCCGATGGATGCTTAGGTCACCGGTGGATGCTTAGGTCGCCGGTGCATGCTTAGGTCGCCGGTAGATGCTTAGGTCGCCGGTGAAGGTTCCCGGTGGATGCTTAGGTCGCCGGTGTATGCTTAGGTCGCCGGTGGATGCTTAGGTCGCCGGTGGATGCTTAGGTCGCCGGTGAAGGTCGCCGGTGGATGCTTAGGTCGCCGGTGAAGGTCACCGGTGTAGGTCGCCGGTGGATACTTAGGTCGCCGGTGAAGGTCGCCGGTGGATGCTTAGGTCGCCGGTGGATGCTTAGGTCGCCGGTGGATGCTTAGGTTGCCGGTGGATGCTTAGGTCGCCGGTGGATGCTTAGGTCGGCGGTCGAGGTCGCCGGTGTAGGTCCCCGGTGGATGCTTAGGTCGCCGGTGGAGGTCGCCGGTGTAGGTCGCCGGTGGATGCTTAGGTCGCCGGTGGATGCTTAGGTCGCCTGT
Source organism: Ariolimax columbianus (assembly GCA_036924085.1). Taxonomy (NCBI): domain Eukaryota; kingdom Metazoa; phylum Mollusca; class Gastropoda; order Stylommatophora; family Arionidae; genus Ariolimax; species Ariolimax columbianus. Next base: position 4,687,305 of record JAVGWX010000025.1, read on the forward strand.
GGAGGTCGCCGGTGTAGGTCGTCCGTGGATGCTTAGGTGGCAGGTGGTTAATGCAAGGTCAGGGGATGATGTTGAGGTCCATCGCCTTGAAAAAAACGTGGGAGGGTTGTCTGGGAGGCTGCTCAGATAGAGGTTGTTGTCAATCTCCCATTCCTCTAGTTCGTGTCCCCTCACGTTGGTCTGTGCGTAACCCCACCTCTCAGACTGGCTGTTAAAGTATCCTACCACTATGGTTGGCTGGTCCATAATATTCATGGCTTCTAAGGCCAGATCTTGTTGTTGGCGGTCAGTATGTATTATAAATTCTGTCTGATTCGGTAAGGTTATGTCCACCCCTATTGTTTAGGCTTCTCTCTTTGTTTCCACCTAGATTATCTTTGATGGGATTGACATTTTGGAGAGGATAAGCACAACCCTCTTATGCATATCCTAATCCAGTCTGTGGGTCTCATATCCTCTTATACAAAATCTGTGGTTTAGATTAAGGTGTGTTTCCTGGATGCAGGCAACGTGTTTTCTTCCTCAAATAGTCTTCTGGACAACGCTTCCTTTTTGTTGTATATTCCTTCAGCGTACCATTGCAACACCTGCAGGGTTTGAGTGGCAGATGTATCTGTGTGCTCATGGTGTAAGAAACATGTCTTTGTCTGTGCAGGTACCTTATGGTGTCTCTCTGTATAGTCCGTGTCCTTTATAATCCTTGGATGAGATACGTAGTGGTTTACAGCAGCGAGCTGTTTTATTCGCACCTTTCGGTCCAACACTTCCGTTTTCAGCAAGCATGTTCTTCAGGTTCGCATCCTTAGCCTTTGGTTGTCCCCAACCGACCTGGCAGCCAAACCTGCAAGGCAGCAGGTTATTCTTTGATACCATGTTTATATATGGTTTTATGGGGTCGTTATACGGTCACCCTGACAGTTGCTCCATGTCAGGGAAGAGGCAGGTTATGTCCTATTTGGAGTCCATGAGCCTGTCGCTGCCCCTCTCGCCCACCAGACTCCCAAGTTCATAACTGCTCTCTCAGCAGCCACGTAGTCCATTAGCACGTTGGTACACAGAGGACTTCGGGTCCCCCAGATTTGTCCCATTGAATGGGGCCATTTTTGGTCAGATATTAAGGTATAGGAATGACTGTTCCTTGTTTGGGCTCGCTAGATGATAGTTTTTGGTTGTCCCGCCCTCCTGGGCTGCGACCTCCATCCGCTCAAGTTTCCTCTCCTAGTTTGTCTGTCTTCCTCAACTCTTGAAAACCACTCGACTGCTATCATTCTCAGTCTGGCCTATCTCCAGTGACCTGTCCGACATGGGTGGCCCTACCAGGAACATACGTTCCCACCAGCATAGCTCACTGAGGCACGAAAGCCCCCTAGACAAAATGATGGCAGCCTGGGCTGGGGGGGGGGGTGCGGCTGGACTACATCAGTAGAACATCTTGACGTGATACATTCATGCTGGTCTCAATAGTCGCTGGCGACATATCAGACGGCTCGCTTATCCCTCGCTGCATTGGAGATTGTCGGCTCAGTCATAAGAGCACCTCGTGTGATTGCAGAATGTAAGGTTGAGCGGTCCGGAACGAGAGACTCCCGTGAGGTTACATCAATATCACTGATGACTTTAACGAATCGCTGAATCCTTTCTGCTGCCTGTCCGTTCTCCTGAATTTTACAACATCACCAGGTGGTTTTTGCGTTGGGAATGTAACTTGAGCTGCATTTGGATTAGAAGGAGAGAAAGAAACTGCGTTGGTCATCAACCTCACTCTCTGGTCCCGAGATATTTTGGACCAGTGGCAAGACGTTCAGTTGAAATGACTGGAGGTAACTCAGTATGCAGGCACTCTGCTCTTACCTCACTTGAGACCAGGGTTTAATCTTCGACTTTTTCCCGTTCATCACTTCGACAGGCGAGTGCCTTACCTCTCGACCACCTACACTTCTTGTAGGTTGATAATTTATAGCATATGACAGGTGTATCGTCTAGTGTGCATGATGCACACAGACAGGTGTCTCCATTAATTTCTGATTCATTTACATAGACATGACTGCACTCATCTGTGATCATTCATGCAGGTCTCTCTACCAATCTATGATTGATTCACATGTCTCTCTACCAATCTATGATTGATTCACATGTGTCTCTACCAATCTATGATTGATTTACATGTCTCTCTACCAATTTATGATTGATTTACATGTCTCTCTACCAATCTATGATTGATTCACATCTCTCTCTACCAATCTATGATTGATTCACACATGTATCTCCACCAATCTATGATTGATTCACACATGCAAGTATCATTTCAACATAGAAGTATCATTTCTCCATACAAGTATCATTTCAACATACAAGTATCATTTCTCCATACAAGTATCATTTCCAGATACAAGTACCAATTCCACATACAGGTATCATTTCGACATACAAGTATTAATTCCACATACATGTATCATTCCCACAGACATGCGCATCATTCCCACAGACATGTGTATCATTCCCACAGACATGTGAATCCCCCAGTGTATCATGGTACCTACAGACAATAATAATATGACATCTCCCGGATATCCTGTCCTCTGGAAACGCCCATCCACCAGAACGGTTGCAGAGACGTGCATATACACCAGAGAGAGGTGGCGCTCATAGCTGACAGGAAGACTGACACAAAGTTGTCCTTCATGGATCTCTTCTGTAGGACAATCAGGGTCAAGATATTCGCTGTAGAGGAGTCATATGTCAGGGGTATGACAACACTACAAGAAAGATAACGACATTAGCAACATCAACAATAACAATAACACAATTATCAGAAAAGATATGAGAATATGGGGATACAGGGATGATGAAACATGCGAATGTGGAGTAACACAAGACCGGGACCATCTGATGATATGTCCAAACCTCCCGGAGACTTGTGGCATGGATGACCTGCTGAGTGCCAGTGGCATGGCAATCCGGGTGGCTGAATACTGGAAGGATGAAGTGTGACGTAGTGCTTAGGGCAAGGGAAGGATGTAAGTAATTCTTCTTCTTCTTTGCGTTCAGAATCTTTTGGTCATGCTATATCTGTAGGCAGTCGTCATGATGAAGTCTGTAGTCTTTACCACGTCGGAGCGGCTGCCCCACAGCTTTTGTCTCAGCTCCGCACCCTCTGGTCAGGTCTGGTATCTCAGAGGACGACTTGTAGAAGAGCGCTCACCCTGGGGGCAACTCTGCTCTCCCCTCTTACCTCACTCTGGGGGCAACTCTGCTCTCCCCTCTTACCTCACTCTGGGGGCAACTCTGCTCTCCCCTCTTACCTCACTCTGGGGGCAACTCTGCTCTCCCCTCTTACCTCACCCTAGGGGCAACTCTGCTCTTCCCTCTTACCTCACTCTGGGGGCAACTCTGCTCTCCCCTCTTACCTCACTCTGTTTCATTTGACTCTAACCTACAGTCACACTCTAGCACAACTTACACACGCTCCCTTATGGTGAGGCCCTTCCATTGCACTTTGGTTGGGCTAGCTTCTGAGGGCAAACAAACCTAGCATAGGTACATACAGACGCACACATGCATCCAAGCACTGGTTTATGCGTCCTGATATCGCCCAATGGACTACGGTCTGGAGTGGAAAATGGCGCCTCCGCCAGTAGAAACTAGAGGGGCAAACATCTAATCAACAACAACAACAACTGGCATCTCATTGCCCTATAGATTGGGCATTTCTGTAGAATATGCTCCGAGTTCTGGCATCCTGTTCCACATGGGCACTCATCGGTGTGTGAGTAAGTAAGTAACTATACAATTAACATCAACAATAACATCATCACTAACAATAGCATCAAATTCAACAATGAAAGAAAGCTGAATAAAATAAACGAAACGCAAGCACGGTTCAGGCCAGGAAGAGGCATAAGAGAACATGTCTTCAACACGAGAAACATCTTGAGAAAAGCAGAGAATTTAATATGGATCTGTATGCCTGTTTTATAGAAAGCAGGATTCAGGCCAGGAAGAGGCATAAGAGAACATATCTTCAACACGAGAAACATCTTGAGAAAAGCAGAGAATTCAATATGGATCTGTATGCCTGTTTTATAGACTACACCAAAGCCTTTGACTGCGTAAAACATCGGCAAATGTGGAACATTATGAAAGAACATTATGGGCTTCCCAACACATCTGGTTCAACAAATAGAAACCCTCTACACGGGGCAGCTAAAAGCCGTCAGAATACATGATGAAACCTCAGATTGGTTTGAGATACACAAAGGGGTCAGACACCGCTACATTCTTTCACAATACCTGTTCAACATATATGCAGAAAACATTATCAGGAATGTAAAGGCAGATCCAATGTCTGCAGACGTCGATCCTTTTTCAACAGGAGGACAAGAAATATGATATGCCGATGACTCCGTTCTGCTCTCGAACAGCGCCAAGGGCCTGGAACAAATAATTACATCAGTCCAGAAACATAGTGAAGCCCAGAATCTCTACCTGAATACAAAGAAAACAAAGATAGTGACAACTGATATCATATTACGTGAAGGTTTCAGGGCCACATGCAAGAGGTAGACCCCGGCGACGATGGATAGAGGGGATCAAAGAAGCACTTCAAAAGATCAACATATCACCAGACAGAGCCTCCCACCTGGCCCAAATCACAAGTCTCTGGGACAGTAGAAGACAATTTCAACTTGTCAAAGTATTGAGAGAAGATTTGAGTTTGCTCCACAATTATCGATAATTTATTCGAATTTCGACTTTACAATGCACTTATCAATAAACTTTGAATATATGTTGGTGTGGGCATACATTTCTTGCCTCCTACCTGGTATACCAACTATGAACAGAATACTCGTGCATATTACAAGAAAAATGGTGCCTTCAAATTCAAAATCGCTTGACTCCGTAAACGCTGTTGTTTCTTCATTTGTATTGTTCTGGTCGATTTGCTGGTGAGCGTGCATGTCAGTCCAGGTTGTGGACATGTCTGGCTATCTGACAGCGAGAACGCTGGCTTACACATTCATGGCTCGTTGGCACTACAGACCCCGTAAGAGACGCTATAGTAGCTGCATTTTAAGTGTCAAAACAATTTTCATTCAAAGAATTATTTCCAGAATCTGCGTTTTTGAGTTAGTTCAAGACAGGTTTTCTTTGGTGCGATATGACGACATGCACAGCAGTGTTCTATCTATCTATCTGATTCGCATCCCGTCAGTCTCGAGAAACAATGGACTTCACGCTAGAGAGGAGACAGTCAGTTGATGCCATAGCTTTCGCCAACAAAGGTTTAGAGCCTGTATCTTGACATATCGTGTCTTCCCCTGCCTGCAGCCCAGCACACAAAGCCTGCCTCCGGCAGAGTTTGTCTTTGGCAAGTTCCTCCCAGTTGCAGGTGTTCATTTCCAACGCCTTCAGGTCACGCTTGCAAACATTTTTGTAGCGGAGGAAGGGTCTATCTGTTTCACGCTTGTCCCTTGGTCAGCTCTCCTTAGATGATATCTTTTGGTATTCGCCCATCCTTCATTCAGCACATTCGAGAATGGTCTGTCAGCTGGCAAATAGAGTTTAATGTAGATACATGTGGATGAAAGGGCGGGCCTCCTGGCCACTCTAGAGTCTATGGGATGAAAGGGCGGACCTCCTGGCCACGTTGGAGTCTGTGTGATGAAAGGGCGGACCTCCTGGTCACGCTAGAGTCTGTGGGATGAAAGGGCGGACCTCCTGGTTGCGCTAGAGTCTGTGGGATGAAAGGGCGGACCTCCTGGTTGCGATAGAGTATGTGGGATGAAAGGGCGGACCTCCTGGTCACGCTAGAGTCTGTGGGATGAAAGGGTAGACCTCCTGGTTACGCTAGAGTCTGTGTGATGAAAAGGCGGACCTCCTGGTCACGCTAGAGTCTGTGGGATGAAAGGGTGGACCTCCTGGTCACGCTAGAGTCTGTGGGATGAAAGGGTGGACCTCCTTGTCACGCTAGAGTATGTGGGATGAAAGGGTGGACCTCCTTGTCACGCTAGAGTCTGTGGGATGAAAGGGTGGACCTCCTGGTCACGCTAGAGTCTGTGGGATGAAAGGGTGGACCTCCTTGTCACGCTAGAGTATGTGGGATGAAAGGGTGGACCTCCTTGTCACGCTAGAGTCTGTGGGATGAAAGGGCGGACCTCCTGGTCACGCTAGAGTCTGTGTGATGAAAGGGTATACTTCCAGGCCTCAGCCGCAGTAGGGAAATTCGCAACCATAACCACAACTACAATTACATCCATCACATTCTTCTTCTTCGTGGTAGTTTGTTCTGAAACTCCCGCTACTAAGCCCTGAAAAGGGCGTTCCCGGTAGCAGGATGTGGTCCGGAGAATTGAATGCTTTCTGTCGTAGTTTACAGCTTGACTGCGATACTTGCACCTTTCGGTCCAACACTATAATATAAATTCAACAATATTTATACAAACTAATAAATTAAAAAAATTGGTGAACAATTGTACGTCCCTGGTAAACATAATCTCAGCAGATAAAAAGGCTACATCGAAATACAAAACAGATGTAATTAAGCTAGTAAAATCTTTGGGCAAATGTCCATGATATTACAATGTAAACACGTGACAATGTCTACAAATAGAACGCTATACAACACGATATTCCTGCCCATATTGTGCTATCAGTGCCAGGATTGGACATTAACAAACAAAGATAAGAGAAACATAGTAACAACAGAGATGAAATGCCTGCGCAGAATACTTGGAGTAACAAGAATGGATAGAATTAGAAACGAAGATATTTGGAGACAAGTAGTTACAACACCAGTGCTAGACCTAATCAAGAGACAGCAAACTAAATGGTGACAAACTCAGAAAGCAATGATATACAGACACGATGGATACAAAGCTAAGGGTCGGCTATGCAAAAGATGGATAGCAAAAATAACACAAGCATTGAAACTCCCCATGCACGAAGCACATACTAGGGCCCGGTCAAGAAACCTCTTTATAACCTGATGCTTAAAGACACAAGCACATACTAGGGCCCGGTCAAGAAACCTCTTCATAACCTGACGCTGAAAGACACAAGCACATACTAGGGCCCGGTCAAGAAACCTCTTCATAACCTGACGCTGAAAGTACAAGCACACACTAGGGCCCGGTCAAGAAACCTCTTCATAACCTGACGCTGAAAGGTACAAGCACATACTAGGGCCCGGTCAAGAAACCCTTCATAACCTGATGCTGAAAGACAAAAGCACATACTAGGGCCCGGTCAAGAAACTTCTTCATAACCTGATGCTGAAAGGCACAAGCACATACTAGGGCCCGGTCAAGAAACCTCTTCATAACCTGACGCTGAAAGGCACAAGCACATACTAGGGCCCGGTCAAGAAACCTCTTCATAACCTGACGCTGAAAGGCACAAGCACATACTAGGGCCCGGTCAAGAAACCCTTCATAACCTGATGCTGAAAGACAAAAGCACATACTAGGGCCCGGTCAAGAAACTTCTTCATAACCTGATGCTGAAAGGCACAAGCACATACTAGGGCCCGGTCAAGAAACCTCTTCATAACCTGACGCTGAAAGGCACAAGCACATACTAGGGCCCGGTCAAGAAACCTCTTCATAACCTGACGCTGAAAGGCACAAGCACATACTAGGGCCCGGTCAAGAAACCTCTTCATAACCTGACGCTGAAAGGCACAAGCACATACTAGGGCCCGGTCAAGAAACCCTTCATAACCTGATGCTGAAAGACAAAAGCACATACTAGGGCCCGGTCAAGAAACTTCTTCATAACCTGATGCTGAAAGGCACAAGCACATACTAGGGCCCGGTCAAGAAACCTCTTCATAACCTGACGCTGAAAGGCACAAGCACATACTAGGGCCCGGTCAAGAAACCTCTTCATAACCTGACGCTGAAAGGCACAAGCACATACTAGGGCCCGGTCAAGAAACCTCTTCATAACCTGACGCTGAAAGGCACAAGCAGCAACTATAATCACCACAACCACAAATACCATCACATGCAAACCACACCTATCTCCACAAGCAACCATAAAAACCACCACATACAACCACAAAAACTAGAACATACAACCACAACCACATACAACCACAACTACCACCACATACAACCACAACTACCATAACATACAACTACAACTACCACCACAACTACCACCACATACAACCACAACTACCATAACATACAACTACAACTACCACCACAACTACCACCACATACAACCACAACTACCATAACATACAACCACAACTACCACCACATACAACCACAACTACCATAACATACAACTACAACTACCACCACAACTACCACCACATACAACCACAACTACCATAACATACAACTACAACTACCACCACAACTACCACCACATACAACCACAACTACCATAACATACAACTACAACTACCCCCACAACTACCACCACATACAACCACAACTACCATAACATACAAATAATACTACTACCACAACTACCACCACATACAACCACAACTACCATAACATACAACTACAACTACCCCCACAACTACCACCACATACAACCACAACTACCATAACATACAAATAATACTACTACCACAACTACCACCACATACAACCACAACTACCATAACATGCAACCACGACTACCACTACACCTATCACCACATACAACCCGAACTACCACCACATACAAACACAAGTACCATAACATTCAACCACAACTACCATAACGACTATCACCACATACAACCACAAGTAATATAACACACAACCACAACTACCACTACAACTTCCACCATATACAACCCGAACTACCACCACACACAACAAGTGCAGGCATCAGTCAATACCCACACCATGTCTACAGCCAACAATCAATATCAAGAGGCGTGCCAGACACGTTCTGCCTGCAGCTCAGCCATCGCCAACTGCCGGATAATCGGGAAGATTGCTGGCCTGCTCGGTTGTCATGACAACGTGCGCGTGCTGCTAGCGCCACCAATTGAGTTTTCTCCCAGAAGTCCTAAATTACCTGAGATCACGTGACCTGTGTTGGCACACGGGTTGGGCTCAGGTGTCTTTCTCAATGTCCTCAACATCTGACGCGCGATAAACATGGCTGGCCGGAAATTGGTGCTTTGAGTAGCCGTCTGTCAAGCTATGCTGGTATGTAGACATCGGTTGCTGTTGTTGTTGTTGTTGTTATTGTTGTTGTTAATTTATGGAGTGTGTGGACATGTCGCGTTCTAGTGAGCCTTGGAACACATCTGTTCCCCACCTGTCCCTCGGCTTGAGTGTGTGGTTTGGAACCACGGAGGCAGGAAAAGAGGTTAGCGAGAAGAAGACCGAGAAAAAGGTGGATAGTTAAAACGAGACTTGCCGTAAAATGGGGAAAAGGTTACTCGTGCCACAAGAGAGGCGAAAGACAAAACCATACCACAACACTGGGCTACAACCTGGTAGAAAGTGAGACGACACTAGGCTACAACCTGGTAGAAAGTGAGACGACGCTGGGCTACAACCTGGTAGAAAGTGAGACGACGCTGGGCTACAACCTGGTAGAAAGTGAGACGACGCTGGGCTACAACCTGGTAGAAAGTGAGACGACGCTGGGCTACAACCTGGTAGAAAGTGAGACGACGCTGGGCTACAACCTGGTAGAAAGTGAGACGACGCTGGGCTACAACCTGGTAGAAAGTGAGACGACGCTGGGCTACAACCTGGTAGAAAGTGAGACGACGCTGGGCTACAACCTGGTAGAAAGTGAGACGACGCTGGTCTACAACCTGGTAGAAAGTGAGACGACGCTGGGCTACAACCTGGTAGAAAGTGAGACGACGCTGGGCTACAACCTGGTAGAAAGTGAGACGACGCTGGTCTACAACCTGGTAGAAAGCTCAGCGACTTGATCCCCGTGCAATGTAATAGTGGACACTGTTCGCCATCTGATTTATATGCACGATCTCTCTGTCCACTCTACCGTCATCAGTAAACATACTACCCAGGTATTTGAACTCCTGTACCTGCTTGATACCAATGTCACTGCTGTGGAAATTTCTCTGTAACTGTTCACGCGATATCAACGTAGTCTCTGTCTTGTCTGTGTTTATCTTCATGTCATATTCGTTACAAACAAAATTGTGTCAATGATCTTCTCTGTTTAGGTAAAAGATGACCTGATCATATACACCATATCAAACCAGGAAATATACACCGCCCCTACCTCGTATTATTGCTTTGATATCATGACTCTCATTGGTGCACGATTTGCAAGCACGTTATCGGTGACACAGTGTTTGCCTCGCGTGCAGCTTCGCCTAGCGTGTCAGCAGATACAATAAGTCGTGACTGCAGAAAAATCGAAAGCTTACAGTAATAAGAATACGTATCTGCAGCAGGAGTTCAATGCATTTGGTAGGTAGATAAGTAGGTAAGTAGGTAGGCAGATAGGCAGGTAGGTAGGTAGGTAGGAAGGTAAGTAGGAAGGTATGTATGTAGGTAGGCAGGCAGGTAGGTAGGTAGGAAGGTAGGTAGGAAGGTGAGTAGGAAGGTAGGTTTGTAGGTAGGCAGGCAGGTAGGTAGGTAGGAAGGTAGGTATGTAGGTAGGTAGGTAGCCAGGCATGTAGGTAGGTAGATAGGTAGGTAGGTAGGACGATAGGTGGGTCGGTAAGTAGGTAAGCAGTTAGATAGGTTAGTAGGTGTGTATGTGTGGGTGTGTGTTTGTGTGGGTGTGTGTGTTTGTGTGGGTGTGTGTGTTTGTGTGGGCGTGTGTGTGTATATGCGTGTGTCTGTGTGTGCTTGTATGTGTGTGTGTGCGTATGGGTGTGTGTGCTTGTGTGTGTGTGCGTCGTGCTTGTATGTGTGTGTGCGTGTGGGTGTGTGTGTGTGGGTGTGTGTGTGTGCGTGTGTGTGCGTGTGTATGTCTGTGTGTGTGCGTGTGTATGTGCGTCTGTGTGCGCGTGTATGTGTGCGGGTGTGCGTGTGTGTGTGTGTGCGTATGTGTGTGTGTATGTGCGTGTGTGTGTGCTTGTGTGCGTGTGTGTTTGGGTATGTGTATCTCTCAGGCATTCTCTCTCTTTCTCTTTATCTCTCTTTCTCTTTATCTCTCTTTATCTTTATCTCTCTTTCTCTTTATCTCTCTTTCTCTTTATCTCTCTTTCTCTTTATCTCTCTTTCTCTTTATCTCTCTTTCTCTTTATCTCTCTTTCTCTTTATTAATATTTCTCTTTATCTCTCTTTCTCTGTATCTCTCTTTCTCTTTATCTCTCTTTCTCTTTATCTCTCTTTCTCTTTATCTCTCTTTCTCTTTATCTCTCTTTCTCTTTATCTCTCTTTCTCGCTCTCTCTCTCTTTCACTTTCACTATCTCAATCTTTATCTCTATCTCTTTCACTCTCTCCCTTTCTCTCTCTCTGTCTCTCTGCCACTCTCGTTCTTTCTCACTCATTCTGTCTTTCTCTCCCACTCTTTGTTGCACACTCTCTCACTCTATTTCTTTCTGTCTCATTCTCTCTCCCCCTTTCTCTTTCTTTCATTCACTCTCTCTCTCTCTCTCACCCTTTCTCTCTCACCCTTTCTCTCACCTTTTCTCTCTTTCACCCTTTCTCTCTCTCATCGTGTCTCTCTCTATCTGACCCTTTCTCTCTTTCTCTCCTTCTCTCTCTCACCCTTTCTCTCACTCTTTCTCTCTCTCTCACCCTTTCTCTCTCTGTCACCCTTTCTCTCTCTCACCCTTTCTCTCTCTCACCCTTTCTCTCTCTTACCCTTTATCTGTCTCTCACCCTTTCTCAACCTTTCTCTCTCTCACCCTATCTCTCTCAGCCTTTCTCTCTCACCCTTTCTCTCTCTCACGCTTTCTCTCTCTCACCCTTTCTCTCTCTCGCCCTTTCTCTCTCTTTCTCTCTCTCACCCTTTCTCTCTCTCTCTCTCACCCTTTCTCTCTCTATCTCTCACACTTTCTCTCTCTCACCCTTTCTCTCTCTCACCCTTTCTCTCTCTCTCACCCTTTCTCTCTCACCCTTTCTCTCTCTCACCCTTTCTCTCTCTCTCACCCTTTCTCTCTCACCCTTTCTCTCTCTCACACTTTCTCTCTCTCACCCTTTCTCTCTCTCACCCTTTCTCTCTCTCTCTCACCCTTTCTCTCTCACCCTTTCTCTCTCTCACCCTTTCTCTCTCTCTCACCCTTTATCTCTATCTCTCACACTTTCTCTCTCTCACCCTTTCTCTCTCTCACCCTTTCTCTCTCTCTCTCACCCTTTCTCTCTCACCCTTTCTCTCTCTCACCCTTTCTCTCTCACCCTTTCTCTCTCACCCTTTCTCTCTCTCTCACCCTCTCTCTCTCTCACCCTTTCTCTCTCTCTCTCACCCTCTCTCTCTCTCACCCTTTCTCTCCCTCTCTTTCTTTATCAGCTAACAAGAGAATGGATGCACACACTAAAAGAGGTAAGAAACCCAAAAGCTAGCTTTGATTTAGTTAACGTCTGTCTGTCTCTGACTACCTCCGTGTGTCTGTGTATCAGTCTGTCTGTCTCTGACTACCTCCGTGTGTCTGTGTCTCTGTCTGTCTGTCTCTGACTACCTCCGTGTGTCTGTGTCTCTGTCTGTCTGTCTCTGACTACCTCCGTGTATCTGTGTCTCTGTCTGTCTGTCTCTGACTACCTCCGTGTGTCTGTGTCTCTGTCTGTCTGTCTCTGACTACCTCCGTGTGTCTGTATATCAGTCTGTCTGTCTCTGACTACCTCCGTGTGTCTGTGTCTCTGTCTCTCTGTCTCTGACTACCTCCGTTATTCTGTGTATCAGTCTGTCTGTCTCTGACTACCTCCGTGTGTCTGTGTATCTGTCTGTCTGTCTCTGACTACCTCCGTGTGTCTGTGTCTCTGTCTGTCTGTCTCTGACTACCTCCGTGTGTCTGTGTCTCTGTCTGTCTGTCTCTGACTACCTCCGTGTGTCTGTGTCTCTGTCTGTCTGTCTCTGACTACCTCCGTATGTCTGTGTCTCTGTCTGTCTGTCTCTGACTACCTCCGTGTGTCTGTGTCTCTGTCTGTCTGTCTCTGACTACCTCCGTGTGTCTGTGTATCAGTCTGTCTGTCTCTGACTACCTCCGTGTGTCTGTGTCGCTGTCTGTCTGTCTCTGACTACCTCCGTGTGTCTGTGTCTCAGTCTGTCTGTCTCTGACTACCTCCGTGTGTCTGTGTATCAGTCTGTCTGTCTCTGACTACCTCCGTGTGTCTGTGTCTGTCTGTCTATGACTACCTCCGTGTGTCTGTGTCTGTGTGTCTATGACTACCTCCGTGTGTCTGTGTCTCTGTCTGTCTGTCTCTGACTACATCCGTGTGTCTGTGTCTCTTGTCTGTCTGTTTCTGACTACTTCAGTGTGTCTGTGTCTCTCTCTGTCTGTCTCTGACTACATCCGTGTGTCTGTGTCTCTGTCTGTCTGTCTCTGCTACCTCCGTGTATCTGTGTCTCTGTCTGTCTGTCTCTGACTACCTCCGTGTGTCTGTGTCTCTGTCTGTCTGTCTCTGACTACCTCCGTGTGTCTGTGTCTCAGTCTGTCTGTCTCTGACTACCTCCGTGTGTCTGTGTCTCTGTCTGTCTGTCTCTGACTGCGTCCGTATGTCTGTGTCTCTGTCTGTCTCTCTCTGACTACCTCCGTATGTCTGTGTCTCTGTCTGCCTGTCTCTGACTACCTCCGTTTGTTTGTGTCTCCGTCTGTCTGTCTCTGACTACCTCCGTGTGCATTTGTCTCCGCCTGTCTGTCTCTGACTACCTCCGTATGTCTGTGTGTCTGTGTCTCCGTTTATTTGTCTGTCTCTGACCGCCTATATATGTCTTTGTATTCCTGCCTGTCGCCATATGTCAGTGTATATCGGACTAACACCAAATGAAAGTCTGTATGTGACTGTCTCCGTATGTCTGTCTGTCTGGCTATCTCCGAACGCATGTCTGTAATTGTCTGTCTCAAATTCTTGTATATATGTATGTATGTATCTATGTATGTATGTGTGTATGTTGGTGTACAGGCATGTCGGCAGACAGGCAGGCAGGTAGGTAGGTAGGTAGATAAGTATATATATATATGTGTGTGTAGAAGAAGAAGAAGAAAAAGAAGAAGAAGAAGAAGAAGAAGAAGAAGAAAAAGAAGAAAAAGAAGAAGAAGAAGAGGAGGAGAATAATAATAAGAAGAAGAAGAAGAGCAGCAGGAGAAGGGAGAGTAGAAGTGAGAGAAGAAAGAGGAGGATTAGAAGAAAGGGAAGAAGGAGGAGAAGGAAGAAGAAGAAGAAGATGTGAAGAACGGAGGAGGGGGAGAGTAGAAGGGAGAGAAGGAGAGAGAGTAGGAAGAAAAAGAAAGACGCGTGAACAATCAAATCGTCTACTGGTAACAAAACTAGACGTCTGGGGGGGGGTCCTTGCCACTGATCCAAGGTAACTCGGGACAAGAGTGAGATTGATGACCAGCGCATTCACCTCTTCACTATCATCCTCATACAGCGGCCATCACTTTATTAAGACAAAACCGTCTGATGTCGTGGCCGTCATCGCTTGAGATGGGCAAAAAACATAGATAACTGGCCTGCTGAAGACGGATGTGTCGGACCGAAAGGTACAAATATCGCAGTCAAGCTGTAAACTACGAAACAACGCATTCCGTCCTGGGAACTACATTCTGCAACTTAGGTTCGTGTCAGGGTTTGGTATCGGTGTAACAGTTTCAGCCTGAGCATGAGCGTTTAGAGCAGGGGTGGTCGGCGACTCTGAGAACGAAGGTACCTGAATGCGTGTTAAGGTCATTCTCCGTATGGATACTACGCCCCGGTCATTCACAGTCTCAACAAAGGAAAACGGAGTTGGGAAAAAGAATGTGTACAGGTAAGAACTGACCACTGGCGATCCGATTTGGGTAGTGGGGGATGAGTGACAGACGGGAGGGCAGCGGAGCTTGCTGCGATATTTGAGTGACAGGTTTTCAGAGTAATTCGTTCCAATAACGGCTGAATAGAGCCATCCCCCAGGGGTCATTGGACAGTTCTGATACTGCTTAAGACTATGAAATACTAAACAAAGTTTAGCTCCAGCAGGCTGGCCATGGAGAGGGAATGAGAACGAGAGAAAGAAGAATGTAGATAGGAGTCTGTTTAGCTCACCGATTTGATAGAGGAGCGATTGATAGACTGTTGTACGAATGTTAGAGATAGAACAGGATCGCTCAAACAGCATACGCCATTGAGTCGGAGCCAGTCGCTCAAATAGGTGGGCGTCTTGTATAGAGGTAATCTGAATGTGTGTTGTACGCAGGACACCATGTGAACGAGGTAAGTCCTGACGAGTTAAGCGAGTGTGTAGATCGACTAGGTGAGATCTATATGTGTGTGTGTAGACACCGAGGGAACGAGGTATGTTCTAGAGTTGTATGTATACGCAGATCGACTGAGGTGAGAGATCATATGTGAGTATACGTAAAATATATTGATTGCATTATGTCCAGATCGCCCGCCAGAGGGGATTTGAGTTAAGTTGAGAGATAAGAGTTTTTAGAATGTGTTTAGGATGCAGATAAGGGGAGGCGTGCGGGATGTGTGTACGGCAATAGAACTGGGTTTTGATAGTTGGGAATTCCTTCAATAGCTAATGCTTACAATTTCCGTTTTAGTTAATATTTATATTAACATATATATACTTATGAATGTTTAGTTAAGATGATATTTCTTGTATTGTGTGTAATTTCATTGCACTCATTTTGATAGTGTTGCGTGAGTATTATATAATAAACATGCCATCTGCTGTGTGCTATATTATTTGCTGTGTGTGGTCATGCATGTTGTGGTTGAGTGTGGTAACGTTTTAGTTAGAATACCCTAGTGTAAACAGTGGGATCTGCTACATCGAGAGATTGAGAACGAACGCAGAAGAAGAAGAAGAAAAAGAAGAAGAAGAAGAAGAAGAAGAAGAAGAAGAAGAAGAAGAAAAAGAAGAAAAAGAAGAAGAAGACAACTTGAGACAGGGTTCGAACCCACACAACATTCACTCTTGGTATAAAACCGATAGCAAGATTATAGCGTCCATATTTTTGGATTCAAAGAATATACAATACCAAGGTTGTTACTCCTCCTCCGAGATGTATACCTTCACTATGTATCACGATAGTCCATGTGTTTTACACAATATCTTCTCATTTACACTGATGATGTCATTCACCTGTGTGAACACGGGGTTCTCCTCTCTTCTCAGATGTCGTGGAGGGTCCTACAAGTCCCGGTAAAGAGGACGATATCGGTTTTCATGGACGAGATGACGTGTGTGATCCTGTGAAGATGAGTGCGGACAAAGACGTCCCTGCAGTGGGACGTGGCAAATATAAAAAGGTTAAGTCTCTAGTACTTGTCTCTTCGTTTTTTAATTGATTTCAAAGTGTTGTTCTTTTTAGGAAAGTGCGCAGCGTTCAACCAAAAGACAAAGGCCTCCGTCCATCGTAGACGATGATGGCATAATTTATTTTACTTGCGTAATTTTTAGTAAGGATTAACTACGCTAGTTTTTATCCTCACTCTCTCGTCTCGAGCCGCCCGACCCCAGTGGCAAGTCAAGGACAAGACGACTAGGGGGCGACTACGAGATGCAGGGGACTCCGCATCAAGCACCCGTGAAAAAGACGGCGGTGTCCGGAGTCGAACCCACACCACCTGATCACGAGGCCGACGGCTTAACCCCTTCGCCACGGAATCCTCAGCGTTCTTCTTCTTCATCATACGCAGTCAGACAGTAACCATTATTTTTTTCGAAAAAGGCAGCGGTTATCCTGAGGATCCACAGCGTTCACCCACAGACAGTCATTTTGGTTATATTACTTAACATCTTTATTCAGGTTTAGAAGACTATGCAGAGTCTGTATACAACCAGTTTCATTCACGTTTCCTTGCTCTAAAAGCTATGCGCATCCAATATTTTCTTAAATGCATTAACTTTCCCTGCCTCCACTACCTCCCGTGTCAATGCATTCCAAGAATTCACCACTCTCTGACTACAAAAATATTTCCTAATATCTAATCTGGACCTTTCTTTAGTTAATGTGTACCTATTTCCCCTTGTTCTTGTGGGTAGCTGTATTTAAAAAAACTTGATATAGTCTAATTTATCCATTCCTCTGATCATCTTATAAACCTGTATTAAGGCATTACGAATTCTTCTCTCCTCTAGACACTGTAGGCCGGTTTTTCTTTCCTCATAACTGTAATTCTGGAATCCCACTATCAGCTTTGTCGCTCTACTTTGAATTCTTTCCAGCATGTTTATATCCCCTCAATGATAAGGACTCACACATGTACACAGTACTTCCAAACTTTCGTGGCCAAACCATTTTAGTTGCTGCCTTGTAATGTAGTCTAATACTGGTGTTGTTCCCACCAGTCTCATGGTGTCATCACTTCTGATCTTGTCTCTCCCTCTCACGCTCAATATTTTTCGCATTCATTTAATTTCGGTTGTAACGATTTGTCGCTTTTCATTTGATGTTCTTCTCCAGTTGTGACATTGACAGCCATTGTGTCGCGGCGAAAATTGTGTTGTATAAAGCTCTTTTGATAGCTGTTGTCACGTGCTTACAATTAAGTATTAGAGTTAATTGTCCAATGATCTGATTTGCCTTTTTGCCCCTTGGTTGGATTCCCGCCGTAAATCTTCCGTCTGCTGATCACGTGCTCCCTAAGCATGTGACATCTTACACCTGTTTGATTTGCTGTTATTCAAAGAAGATATTGTCTAGATATTTTCACGACCTCACATTTTTTCTACGTTGGTTGTAATGCTCTATATATGAATATATATGTTTACGAGGGGTGTTCAAATGAAAGCGGACCAAACTGAAACAAGTAATATATATACCAATGAGACGTGTACAGCTGAAGGATGTCAACCAGTTGACATTCATTGCTGAATGCAGGCAGTGTAGGGTGACATGTACTACCACCTCCTCCAATCTGTGACGTGACATGTACTACCACTTCCTCCAATCTGTGATGTGACATGTACTATCACCTCATGTCTGTGACGTGACATGTACTACCACCTCCTGTATGTGACGTGACATATACTACCACTTCCTCCAATCTGTGACGTGACATGTACTACCACCTCATGTCTGTGACGTGACATGTACTACCACCTCCTGTCTGTGACGTGACATATACTATCACCTCATGTCTGTGCCGTGACATATACTACCACCTCATGTCTGTGCCGTGAAATATACACCCACCTCATGTCTGTGCCGTGACATATACCACCACCTCATGTCTGTGCCCTGACATGTACTACCCCTTCCTCCTGTCTGTGAAGTAACATGTACTACCACTTCCTCCAATCTGTGACGTGACATATACTACCACCTCATGTCTGTGCCGTGACATGTACTACTACCTCCTGTCTGTGACATGACATATACCACCACTTCATGGCTGTGCCCTGACATGTACTACCCCCTCCTCCTGTCTGTGACGTGACATGTATTACCACCTCCTGTCGGTGACGTGACATGTACTACCACCTCCTGTCGGTGACGTGACATGTACTACTACCTCCTGTCTGTGACGTGACATCCACAACCACTTCATTTCTGTGACGTGACAGGTACTACCACCTCCTGTCGGTGACGTGACATGTACTACTACCTCCTGTCTGTGACGTGACATCCACAACCACTTCATGTCTGTGACGTGACAGGTACTACCACCTCCTGTCGGTGACGTGACATGTACTACTACCTCCTGTCGGTGACGTGACAGGTACTACTACCTCCTGTCGGTGACGTGACATGTACATTATTCTGTCAAGAGATGTAATTATTGAAACTCTTTTGTTGACCACAGAAACCAAAATGGCTCTGGCGTTGGAAACACAAGGATCCCCGTACAGAAACGTTGACCCAATTCTCTCACGACCCCCCTGGACACACCTGTGGCCTTCCCTGCTGTAGCCATGACAACGAGCCCCAGCAAGCTGTACAGCCGCCGTCCCAGAGAGGGTGTGTCCCTGTTCCAGCTCTATCTCAAGCGGAGTTGTCAGAGAGCAATTTCGTTATGAAGAGAAAAGAGTATGTGTGTCCTGGTAAGAAGAAGGTCACACAATGTGGGACAGGGGACATCCGTGATGGAGCCCTTCGGCCCATTTCTGGTGATGAAAGGGTCATGAACAAGGCTGGTTTGGGGGGGATTCATGTGTCCAAGGAATCGGTTCTTTCATCAGAGCTCATTGGCGTTAACAAGGCAGAACTTACAAACGACATGCATTACTCTTTACAACACCGGAAGCATCAGAAAGTATCACCATTGGAACAGATGCGGCAAAGACACATAACTCTGCCAGACTGCCCGCAAACACAGCATACGATTAAGTTTCTTAATTACCAACCTGGAGAGACTTCTGATTTCAGCGATACGGAGATGCGCCAGGCACATGATGTGACAGGGCCGGAAACACGAGATCTTAATGCAACACTGACAACAGATCAGAACATCAGTCCACATCTTCTAAGCGAAGGTAACGTGGCATCAGATGGTGACCTTGGCAACCGGAAGAACATTGGGGGTGTAACCTACAGGAAGAGGCTGGCTCGTTCCAAACTCCCGGAAGTTCCTGTTGAGGCGCCATCTTTATCGACCGGGTCAGGGGTCAAACAGGTCTTATTCACAACAGACGAGGGTGATGCTGCAGGCGATGCGTCAATCATGGATGATCACGTGTATGACGTCCTTAGTGAGGTCAAAGAAACTGCAGAGAAGCTGTCGCTCGGATCTACACCTGTTAACTTCACCTCTGTTGTCGATCAGGACCTGTCCTGCTCTGCATTGGACGGCACCAAGCTAGAACTACCAAATTCAGATATCGACAGTCTCACCTACCAAGGCTCGGCTAGTGACAGCAATACAGGAAGTTATATTTACAATGGGTCTTTGTTAAGTCATGGCACAAACGATACCGATTCCTTTCTGCCTTACCCTAACCATCGATACATCATTGGTAATTCCGATTACCACGCAGCTCTGCTCCGACACGGCCACAGTAATGGCAGATCCAGTTATCCAAACAATTTTATCCAGGGTCGATATCCACACATAACATCTGGGTCACAAATCAGAGAGATGCAAGATCATTCTGAAGACAAAATTGACATTCAATCTCACGGAAGTGCGACTAGCCTTGACATTCAGAAGTCGTCGATTCAAGTGGATGAATACGATATCAACAATAAGCGACATCTAGCGGTAGGTAGAGACACGTCATGGCTTGACCTTGACACGTCAGTGTCCAGCGGCCTCGACCTAGACAATGGTACCAAGATGAGGCTGTGGGACCTTAAACTAATCACTATCAACAGAGAACAGAATCACTATTCAACTTTCCCTTTGCGAAAACTCACCACAGATGACGTCAGCTTGGGGCACTTCAATCGCACGCACAACCTTGGGTACGTACATCGTCACAACAGTGATGTCAGCACTGACCATTACGTCACACACAAGATCAAGCGAATCCTTCGAGCCCCAATTCTTACAAAGTACTTCCCAGTAGAACACCCAACAGCCCTCAATTTTGTAGACCACTGTCAAATCCATCCCTTCCAGAGCCCAGAAAGCCTGGATAGTTGGAAACAGTTCTTCAAAGACAAACAGCAGGCAATGGAACTCAATTCTAGTCTAGTTCGTTATGACATCACAGATCCAGCCAAGCAATTGCTTCCGAGTTGGACACACCCATGGAAATCGACACACGAGCCTATAACACTCTCCGAGATATACAAACACGGTGCCTTGTTTGAAAATGACAAACACAACAAGAACTCTCACTGTTGTAAAGACGACATCACCAGTAGAAGTCAAGGGGGCCGCTCTTCAAGCATACAGCGTGCCTTCTCCCCTTCCCCACCAACAGACAGCTCGGTCATGCCAGACACTAGCAGCCTTCGAGCAGAGGCGTCTCTTAAAGATTCTTTTCCAGGGAGAGCAGACAACAAAAGCCGTTCCGAGTCAGACTATGGTGGCAAAATGGACAGAAGTGTTAGATGCGCTAATACTATAGTCTCTCAACAAACAGGAGCCCTGCAGAATAAGGGGCGGGGGCCTGCCACCTGGAGGCCCGGGGGCCTGGTGGACTGGAGGCGTCAGGCACAGATATATCGGGACAATAACTTTATCACTCTCATTCTCTAGTGCAGGGGATTTCAACCTGGATCCCTACCTGAGGCCGCATTAACATGACTGTGTTGGCACAAGGTTGGTAGAAGATAAATTGGATGTTACAGTGGACTCATTAGAACAAATTGGATGGTACAGTGGACTCATTAGAACTAATTGGATGGTACAAGTGACTCATTTCAACAGACTGGTGACACATAGGGACTCAATATGACAAGTTGATGACAAATTACTGAATATGACAAATTGATGACACATAAGGACTCAATATGACAAGTTGATGACAAATTACTGAATATGACAAATTGATGACACATAAGGACTCAATATGACAAGTTGATGACAAATTACTGAATATGACAAATTGATGACACATAAGGACTCAATATGACAAGTTGATGACAAATTACTGAATATGACAAATTGATGACACATAAGGACTCAATATGACAAAATCATGACACATAATGACTCAATATGACAAATTGATGTCACATAATGACTCAATATGACAAATTGATGACACATAAGGACTCAATATGACAAAGGGCAGTAACCACAATAAAATAGCGCGATTATAATAAAACATCAAACATCAATAATAAACCAATCAGTTAGTTGATGTTCAATATCTCATAACGGAATTGTGTTTCTGTTTTCAGCATATTTAAATGTTTTCTTTCATAGATGACCACTCTTTATATTCTAGTTCATCTTGTCTTTGCTTCATGTTGAAGCTCTGCTCCTCACGGGGAGCCTGTAGACCTGGATAGCACGCTTCTCCCTTTTTGTGTACTTCCCACATGGGCCCTTGTCTGTGTGCACAAATTTTAATTTGTTGAAGTGTAACCTCCAGTTAGGGGGAGGGGAGGGAGGGGGAGGGGGGGGCAGTCCGAGCAGGAAGGTCCTTGTGTAGTGTTAACCTGGACTGCATTCTGGTGTCCGTCAAGCGGAACGTTGAACGCCATCATGGACTGTCTCCAACGGCTTGAGCCAGGCATGACATGCAGATTAACAACAGGATAACTGATCGAAATATTCATTCATTTCACAGAATAAAGTCCTTGATACACCTGTGGATTACCTGTCCAGTATTGAATGTTGTATAAACGTCTTCTCCGCCATTTCTCAAAGACCTCATTACTGGTCCATCTCTGTATATGTTGGTCCATCTCTGTATGTGCTGGTCCATCTATGCTGGTCCATCTCTGTATATGTTGGTCCATCTCTGTATATGCTAGTCCATCTATGCTGGTCCATCTATGCTGGTCCATCTATGTATGTGCTGGTCCATCCATGCTGGTTCATCTGTGTATGTGCTGGTCTATCTATGCTGGTCCATCTCTGTATATGTTGGTCCATCTCTGTATGTGCTGGTCCATCTATGCTGGTCCATCTCTGTATATGTTGGTCCATCTATGTATGTGCTGGTCCATCTATGCTGGTCCATCTGTGTATGTGCTGGTCCATCTTTGTATATGCTGGTCCATCTCTGTATGTGCTGGTCCATCTATGCTGGTCCATCTCTGTATGTGCTGGTCCATCTGTGAATGTGCTGGTCCATCTATGCTGGTCCATCTATGCTGGTCCTTCTATACTGGTCCATCTATGCTGGTCCATCTGTGTATATGCTGGTCCATCTATGTTGGTCCATCTATGCTGGTCCATCTGTGTATATGCTGGTCCATCTATGCGGGTTCATCTATACTGGGCCATCTATACTGGTCCATCTATACTGGTCCATCTATACTGGTCCATCTATACTGGTCCTTCTCTGTATATGCTGGTCCATCTCTGTATATGCTGGTCAATTCTGTGGCTGTGAATGTTACTGGGATATATTCTAAAGCTACAGAACGTATTCCGTTCTCCAGACTATATCCTGTCACTTGAAAAGCCTTTTTCAGGATTTGGTAAAGGGAGATTGAGAAGGAACGCAGAAGAAGGTGGGCTTGGTAGAGGGAGATTGAGAACGAACGCAGAAGAAGGTGGGCTTAGTAGATAGAGATTGAGAACGAACGCAGAAGAAGGTGGGCTTGGTAGATAGAGATTGAGAAGGAACGCAGAAGAAGGTGGGCTTGGTAGAGAGAGATTGAGAACGAACGCAGAAGAAGGTGGGCTTAGTAGATAGAGATTGAGAACGAACGCAGAAGAAGGTGGGCTTGGTAGAGGGAGATTGAGAACGAACGCAGAAGAAGGTGGGCTTGGTAGAGGGAGATTGAGAACGAACGCAGAAGAAGGTAGGCTTGGTAGAGGGAGATTGAGAACGAAAAGAAGAAAAGGGGCTTGGTAGAGGGAGATTGAGAACGAATAGAAGAAGGTGGGCTTGGTAGAGGGAGATTGAGAACGAACAGAAAAAGGTGGGCTTGGTAGAGGGAGATTGAGAACGAACAGAAGAAGGTGGGCTTGTTAGAGGGAGATTGAGAACGAACAAAAGAAGGTGGGCTTGGTAGAGGGAGATTGAGAACGAACGTAGAAGAAGGTGGGCTTGGTAGAGGGAGATTGAGAACGAACGCAGAAGAAGGTGGGCTTGGTAGAGGGAGATTGAGAACGAACGCAGAAGAAGGTGGGCTTGGTAGATGGAGATTGAGAACGAACGCAGAAGAAGGAGAATTTAGTAGAGGTCTACTTCTGTCTGGATGCCTTTCTGTCACTTCTGGTATGTTATCTATCAGATTTGGGATTGTTTTATTTTCCATGGTGGGGATGTACTGCTTGCCATAAGGGGCTCTGTCTTTATCAGTGCCGTATTTATGAAGCCAAGCATAACACAACCGCCTGGATGACCCCGATCTACCTTCATCAGTACACTCGGGATGTGAGGAAAACTACTGCAACCCGCCACGTAACGTTCTTCTCAGGACGCACGATAGAGTAAACCTACTCAATATGGGCATTAACAGCAACAACAACATCAACAGCAACAGCAACAACAACAGCAACAACAACAACAACAACAACAGCAACAACAACAGCAACAGCAACAACAACTCTCGTGATCTAGAAATAACTGTGTACAACCAATCTATTTGTTCATGCGTTTACTAATACTGCCTTCACTATTTTCTATGGCAATGCATTCCAAGAATTCATCACTGTTTAACTAGCGCAGTGGTTAGCGAGCTGGCTTCGCAGGAAGAGAGAATGGTTTTGGCATATCTCGCAAAGCTGCTTCACTTTAATATAAATCACCGCACGAGTCACCCTTCGGTGGACAGAACAAAAGGAAAGGATTGTCTACACGGCTGAACAAAGACAGGTGTCTTCATGACATGTGATGGACGAATAGAGAGAGGGTGTCTTCATGACATGTTGTGGACGAATAGGGAGAGGGTGTCTTCATGACATGTGATGGACGAATAGAGAGAGGGTGTCTTCATGACATGTGATGGACGAATAGAGAGAGGGTGTCTTCATGACATGTGACGGACGAATAGGGAGAGGGGTCCTTGTGACATGTTGTGGACGAATAGGGAGAGGGTGTCTTCATGACATGTGATGGACGAATAGAGAGAGGGTGTCTTCATGACATGTTGTGGACGAACAGGGAGAGGGTGTCTTCATGACATGTGACGGACGAATAGAGAGAGGGTGTCTTCATGACATGTGACGGACGAATAGGGAGAGGGTGTCTTCATGACATGTGATGGACGAGCATCACAGCCAATAATATTTTGAAAAACTTGTTAAAGTCTAATTTATCCTTTAAAAGTATATTAAAAATCACTTCGAATTCTTCTCTCTTCTAGACACTGTAGGCCGGTTTTTCTGAGTCTTTTCTCATAACTGTAATTCTGGAATCCCACTATCATCTTTGTGGCTGTTCTTTGTATCTTTTCCAGCATGTTTATGTCCCCTCTATGATAAGGACTCCACACCTGTACACAGTACTCCAATCTAGGTCTAACTAGTGCTTTATACAGTTTGACGATCACTTCCTTGCTCCTATGTTTAATATTTCTTTTTATCATACCTATCATTGCAAATACCTTTTTCCCTGCTACCTGGACTTGCTCACTCACCTTACCTGTATGATCTATTATAACCCCTAGGTCCCTTTCCTTATCTATCTTTCTAATATTGTTCTTGCCCATTCTGTAATTATATTCCATATTGGATCTACCCATGTGGATGACTGTACATTTATCTACATTAAACTCCATTTGCCAGCTCACAGACCATTCTCAAATGTTTTATCTAAATCCAATCTCAATATATCAACTTCTGCTTTAGATGAGACACAACTGCATAATAGTTTAATATTTCTTGTTATCATACCTAACATTGAATTTGCCTTTTTCACTGCTACCTGAACTTGCTCACTCACCCTACCTATATGATCTATTATGTCTCTTTCCTTTATATCTTCCTAATACTGTGCTCTCCATGATCTATTGGTACTCTTAACCTATCCACTAATCCACAAATACTAGTAACACTGACTGGAAGTGTCCACGCACTTCCGGGTCACTCATGTTTATACCAGGCAGCCACATTTGATTTAATCCGGTTGGAGACAACACAAAACTAGGATTCAAACCCAATGGGTTAACATGGTCGCCAGACGTGCAGCTACTCAACCACCAGCCTGCTCCGTAAAGGGCCGCACAATTCTGGCTGTCCTGGTCCTGGTGGGATCAAAATAGTTGAGGTCAGAAACACGTAACTCTTTGGATTGAGCAAGGACAGTAATTTATAATGATTTCTATTTACGTTATTTGATTTTGTTAAAAACCACAAATGTATAGGGATTAAGGGGGAATGGGGCGTGAAGTGTTTTGTGGCCACACGATTTGGTTTTGTTGGTTGGTTATTAATCCAGCGGCCTGTGGGCTCTTGCCCTTTGGCCCAATGCCATATAGTGGTATCTGCAAGTGTTTGTGAGCTGGTGTTTAGTTCCGTACAAAATGTTTCATTTGTCTAACCTCGGAGGAAGAAGTTCTTTGTTTAGTTCCGTACAAAGTTTTCCATTTATCTGGCCTGGGAGGAAGAAGTTCTTTGTTTAGTTCCGTACAAAGTATTCCATTTGTCTGACCTCGGAGGAAGAAGCTCTTTCCTGACACCGGCAAGGGCCGGACATTCAAAAATATTATGTTCAACTGTTTCAAAGGGATGTGTGCACATCCGGGCATTCTGGAGTATGTTCTAGCTGGATTCTGTTCAAGTGACTATTAAGTTGTATGTGTTGAGGGCGAAGTCAGAAAATGGTGCTTTGGTCTCTCCTTTTCAGGAGGTTGATGTTGCCTTTGGGATTTGGGATGGCCACATGTTTGTTGATTTCTCTCCCAGTATTTCCCATTGTCCATCTATTCAGCCAGACATCTTTGTTTGCAGTCTTCATTAGATGGTTGACTGTCTGTAGGGTTGTTCGTGTGTATTGTTGTTCTTGGCTTGATCCCTTCTTAGCCAGTCTGTCTGCCTGGTCATTGCTAGGTATATTTGAGTGACTAGGGATCCATTGTATAATTATTCTGACTTAATGGGATGTGAGAAGTTTTTTGGCATCTAGGGATATTCGGGTAAGTTCAGGGATACAGTGACCCCCATCTTCCAGAGCTTGAAGGGCAGATAATGAGTCTGTAGATTACGATGCTTTGGGTTTGTGATGGGAAATAATCAAATACAGTCATCAAGTGGTACAGAGCTACTTCCAATGCTGTTATTTCTGCCTCATAATTTGAACATATCTCCCCACAGACATCAAACAGCTCATCAGATGTTCTGTCTGGATACTCTATGTAGACTCCATATCCTGCTTTAATGGTGGCCTTAGAAGCAGATCCATCAGTATAGGCATGTATCCATTCTTCTGGGTAGGTGTCAGTCGTTCTCTGTGATGCTCTCATAAGACTGACTGGATCAGCACTTCTTGATGTATTATCTGTAATTTTTGTTTGAATTTCTGGCATTTTTAAACATGTATGTGGCGGTATATTTCTTGTTGCTCTCTGTGTTTCTTGTCTTTTGTCAGGGACGTGATATCTGTCTTTAATCTCACTGACGTGGTGGAGGACTGAACATTTAGGAAGCAAGTAATAGCACCACTTTTTCATGTTAAATTTAGAAAGAAAAACGTGGTATAATAGCAGTCCCCAGTTTTAGTTTGTTTGTTTTTTTTTAGTTTTTTTTTTTTTTTTTTTTTTTTTGCGTTCTCCTTATTTCTCTTTTCCTCAATGTGGTGTGCCTTGCACTATAGTTTTTATTTTGCGCCTGTCGGTCCAGTGCATCCGACTTCAGCATCCATTTAATGTAATGGTCAGCTTCCTCCTGCATTTTGTAAGGGTTTGCTTCGCCGAGGTAACGGCTGGTGCTGTGATGGGGATCGAACCCAGCACCTTCGGATTGTGAGCCGTGTCACTTATCCACCATCCCACGCCGTCCCCTCTGTTTTAGTCGACTTGTACTTCTACAAGACCAGATGCCCCTGAGCAGGTCTCAGGTGTGGCGTGAGCTGGGTTTAGCCGAGAAGAGAATGTTCTGCTTAGCGGGCTAGGCTCGAGCAGCTTATAACCCTACTGCGTTGAGACAATTGCCCCAGAGAGTGGTTAACCGATGTGCGAGTTCATCTTACTAGACTCAAACACTAGAGCAGAGTAGACCCGCAGCCTATTGGACGCCATCTATGCTGCTCTAAACAAACCATTTAACTATGGCCGGTGTTATGCCATGTCACACAGTTAGTCGCCTCTAACGACATGCTCTCTGTGGGCCAGTGGTGCTGTTCTTGTCCTTGCCACACACAAAGACCCCGGCGGACCACTAGGTTCCTAGTGTAGAAGATAAAGCTCTCAAGAAGCGAACAGACTAAAGCACTAAACGGTAAGTGTTCGAATCCCGCAGGTTTCAAGCGACGCCCTGGTCTCAGCGGAGGTGAGATTGTATGCAAAGTCATACCTGAGACGGACGACAAAATCCGAGGTCCCGTGTAAAAGAACCTTCGGCAGTTGATAATGAAACAATCAGGATGTTTCCAGATGTCCATGTAAAAAGATTTGCAAATTAATTACCCACACCGTGAGTAATTATCAAGAATAATACTTTGGAAATGTGGATGAACAGGTGGGCGACGGGAACAACAGGTGGGCGACGGGAACAACAGGTGGGCGACGGGAACAACAGGTGGGCGACGGGAACAACAGGTGGGCGACGGGAACAACAGGTGGGCGACGGGAACTTCTTCTTCTTCGTACGCAGTCAGACAGTAACCATTATTTTTTCGAAAAAAGCGGCGGTCATCCTGAGGCTGTGGCCACTGCCATACAGCTTGTCTTGCAGTTCCACTGGTGGTAGCCACATCTGCTCTCTCTGATCCTCGTATGTCGGGCAGTTCTGCAGCAGATGTTCAGCGGTCATTTTACCAGTACCGCACGGGCATTCGTCGGTACACCCTATCTTTAATTTGTTGAATAGGTGGTACCTCAGTCTATTGTGGCCAGTGCGAAGTCTGAAGACAACGACCTGCTCTCTTCGGTTCAACTGGTAATAGGCATCGTTTTTGGTGTAACCAGTATGTTCGGTTTCCCCTTTGGTCATGTATCTGGCTTTGATAAGCCGTTTTGACTCTTCGTACGTCATACTAGTATCTATTTGTGGTAGTCTTGCACCTTCTTTTGCCAGTCTGTCTGCCTCCTCGTTGCCTTGGATATTGCAGTGTGATGGGACCCACTGTACCACTACCCTTTTTGGTGCGGACTGCTGGCACAGTTTGCAGAGTGCTGCTCTTAAGTCATTAAGCTCAGTGTTTTTCTGGCTTTTTAGCGCTGTGACT